>OMNW01035034.1:3441-19702 GCA_900303245.1 Selene dorsalis | reverse complement strand
AAGGATTTACCAAGGATTCAACAGTAGGAGCTTCGAAAGAGTGATATTCAATGTCAGTCACAAAATATCTCACTGAATGTGTCCTTCAGAGACAGTTTATCCAAGTTCTCTGATTGGAAAAAAAGAATGTCAACAAACCTGAAATGGAAACTGCCTTGTAAGTGTGTTGTTCGTCCTGCTGATCTTAACACCTGCTTCAGGCGTGAACATTTTCCGTAATGGATCGATCTACATGTGATTATAAATAATTCCAAACCCTCTTGTGGAGATTATGTCTCAAAGGCCTTTAATTTTGTAAAAAAAAACATCAAAACATCCCTACAGAATGAGACATTTGAGGCCGTATTTCACTCGACATAAACATAAATGGTAAATATTTCTGTGTCCATGGTACACACCCTGCAGTCGTTCACTGCCATTGGTCTGGATTATCTGTCTGTTAAGGCTTGGCTCTATCCGTGCCTTTCATGGCAAAGTCTCATACGATGTCAGTCATCACAAAACAGAATAGAAATAAGCATAAATAACTTGTGCTTTCCTGAAAAGGTATGTGTGTCCTTAAAAAGGTGAAAAAATAAATCGCTTGCACTGATTCTCGACTGATTCTTGTATTGACGAACTGTCTTTTATGTTTTAGTGGGTGACTGTCATTACTGGCATTGACTAACAAAAACCCATCTGTATTTCAAATGCTGTCCCCAGGTTACAGCTACGATACGGCCTATGTGGAGTTTTTAAACCTCGAGGATGCAGTCCACTTCATGGAGTCCAACAAGGTGGCCCATCCTCGTCACTCTACGAAGGCCGTCTCTCCCATCAGGATTACGAGGGGTTGAGAGGGCATTTAGTATACGGGGAGGGAGAGAATCTGGGAGCCGGGGGTTGCTATTACTTTCAACTTATTTTGATTAAGGAGATGAAGATGTCAGTTGTTGACATTATTAGATGCTCATGTCTTAAGCCTCAGCAGTTAGTCCTAATATTATGACGTATAAGCTCTTACTCATGAAGTGATGGTAGCTTTCCATTTCTTATCTAGCATTTAAAAGATACAGAAAAAAAACTTAAAACTGTATATGTGCACAGGTTTCCTTCATATGGTTTGCTTGCCCTCCTAGCCTTAAATTTTCCAACTCGATCCCAAACTGCCGAAATATGGAATAAGCTTTATCAGGAAATAGTGACAATGCAGGTACCCTACCCGGCTACAGTTGTCTGTAATGAGATTAAGGCTTTGTAACAAAGAAGATCAAAGATTTTTTTTTTTTTTTTTATCGCTTGGTTTCCACTTTGCTTTCCACACCACGTGAAGAGCTTTCAGCTGGTGAGAAAGCAGTTTTAGACTTGAACATTTTGCTAACCAACGCTGTAGGTGGCCCATAGATGTAAAACAAACCTGAGGTGAACAGAGTTGTTTGGGAGCGGATGTAAAAACATACTGTGGTTGAAATTTATCACACTGACGGTAATTTTAGCTGTTCAGAACACAAATGCAAGCGTTTCTCCAGACTTAAGTACTCTACCAGGATAGCTGATTGGCAGCTGTAGTGCATTGCCACAGGATGTCTCATTACCTTCTGGCAAAGGTTTAAATGGGTTACAACTTGTTTGCTTGACAACCATGTTTTGTTTTTTGTTTTTTTGGGCTGGAGGTCTGCGTCTGTTGCTGGAATGGACTCATTCAAATGAATGAGGGGGCTCAAGTTGGAGTGAATACAGCGGTGTTACTCAGAAGCCTACTGCTACTGTTGCATATAGTGTATATTCTTTGCTTACGTTGCAAGAGAAAATGACTATTTTTGAGATAATAGAATATGTTATTCATCATTATCAGGACATGTAAAGCGTTGTAGTGATCATAATTTTTGTACGACTCTCTCAGCCACATATGTGTCGACAGTGCTTTCGCAGGCTCTTTGCTAAGCTACCAGTGTGACTGTGGGTCCCAATAGCAGCTCAGCTATCCATCACATCAGTTGGGCTTCCACTTGTGTGTAGGCTAAAATATTTAACCAGTTGTTGAACACATTGCCTTGATCATCTGTACAGGCATGTCATGGTGCCCCAGAGAAAGAAGTCCGCTCGCTTGACTTTTCCTTGACCGTTTGATTTTTAGTAAAGTATCTCAACAACTATTGGATGGATTCCCATTAAATGTGGTACAAACATTCATGGTGGCCTGAGGTCTTTGGTGATGCCCTGACTTTCCTTCTAGAGCCACGAACAGGTCAAGATTTTAACTCAACCAGTGAGCTGTCTGCGTCTACTCTGTGGCTTAGTACTTAGATGTGGATCCCCACAGGATCCACAATCTTAATGAGTCTGGTGATCCCCTGCCATTTCTTTTGTACCACCAGGAGGCTGACAGTTGTGGTTCAGAGGGGAGATATCTTGACATCTGTTGAATTCTATGTCATATTGACGTTTTTGTGAACTTTGGTTATCCCTGAATTTATTCAGTTCTTTGGTTTTCTGGTCTGAGAGTTTGACTTTCTCTCAGGTATTACAGCTTCGCATAACTTCTAGCATGGCTGCAGACTACCATTCTTGTTGTCTTCATGTGTCTGTGGCAAAATTCTTCTGCTAGTTCAAGACATTTTCAGTCATCAGCGACTCTCTTCCCTGGGAGCCTTTGTTCTCCTGATGGTATTTTCTTGTCCATGGGATTTCAGCTGTCTTTGGATTTCTCTGGGGACTGAATGAATGACAATTTCATCTCAACAATGAACAACTCTTCAGCACTGACCAGGATTGCTGTGCTTTTGCTCACATCTCAAACATGATCTCAGCTATTACCTTATCTTTATGTGGATGGGATCAGTTGGATTGTTGATGAAATGTGTAGCAGTTTGTCTGGCTCTGCTATTTCTGTTAGACTGGTCAATGGTATACTTCTTAGGTTTCCCCTACTAATTTATGTTCTGCAGCACTTGAAAATATTTTAATACTGCCTTTGAAACTATCGTGAGAGGTAAAAGATGGCTTTTACTTTTTTTTTTTTTCTTTTTCTAAATAATTGTTGTGGTATCAATATAGCAGATTGTGACTGTGTGTCTGGGGAATGATCACGTGTATGGTTTTTGATGTTTTATGTTTAATAGTCTTTGGAATGATCAAGCGCAGCCTACATCAGAATTAAGGTAGACGGTATATTAATTTGCTCAGTACATTTAGCGGTGCCACGAGCTTCGTGTTCCACTACACAAACACAGACTAGTGTTGGAAATGGGGTATTTACACAAGGAGTGGTTTGGCTGGTACACCTCACCTGCGGAGAGCGTGGTTCTCATTTGCACTTCAGGCTCTGTCGCTTTCACTTGGATATTTTTCTGTGGATACGAGTACCAGAGTCCGGTGTGTTTGTAGGGCTGATTTGAAAAGAAAATTAATCAGCAACTGTTTCAACAACGAATCAAGTCAGTCGTATTTCAAAACATCACCTAGTTCAAGCTCTTTCAGTTATGTGGATTTGCTGGTTGTCATCGTCTTGTCTGATAACGAGCTGCACATCTTAGGGTTTTGTTTGGAAAAAACGAGCAACATTTATGGACCAAACAATCTACTTCATTTACTGACAGAATAGTCAGCAGATTAATAGTTAATGAAAATAATCCCTTGCTGGCATCTAATTTGTAGTTCCTCCGAAACAATTTAATGTAGTATTGGGGCAAACGGCCTGTGTGAAGCATGGTCCTGGACCTGGGTTTTGCACGCCACCAACTGTTGGTCCATTTTTTTTATCCTCGGCAGTGAAGAGGAGGGCTAAACCTGCCACAGTGCATGTCATTGGTATTGATTCAGGTTTGATCCACCACTGTCTCACAATGCTGAGTGACCTTTTCTGCTCTTCTTCCAGGGATCCCTAAAGGTTGGCACTAGAACAGCTACCATGAAATTCATCCAGCCAGACGAGTGTGAAAGAGGTGTTCATGTGAGTGGAAATGAGTTCATATTGTACCAGAAATGCTCAAATAAACGAGAGCTTTGGACGCTTGGGGCCCCAATTCAAGACACTATTAGAACAAAATTACCCAAATTATAACTGCTCTTGCAATAAACTCGGCATTAAAATAAAGAAAGAAAAACCTATCCCATCCTTCTTGGTGAATTAGGAATCAGATCACAAAGCACCTCAACTCCCGGAGCCTCAGCTGCCCAGACCAGATGAACCATCAGAGGAACTGAAGACCAACTTGAATGGGTCCAACCCAAAAGCTCCTCTGCAGCCATTGCCCCACAGCCTGTGGCAGCGTAGCTCCGACCTGACCCCAGAGGCATGGCAGCAGCAGGTGGACCAACAGCTCCAACAGCAAGAGACTGAGCAGCAGGCAGAGCCTTGGGGCAACCGCAACCTCCCTCATCACAATTCACACCAGTCTGACTCAGTTTTTAAAGACAGTAAAAGTATGTTGTATTAAGCTCCGTGGACTTTTTTATCTCTTGGTTCTTTCTCAGTTACAGATACGTGCTATTGTACCTTGTAACTGAGTGGAGTTAATAGTATTTTTTTCCTTTTGTCAGCCATGATAATAAAAAATGTGAAGCCCACCACCACAGTAGAGACCATCCTGAAAGCCTTGGATCCCTTCGCATACCTGGATGAGAGAAATGTCCGTCTAGTCAAGGCCAAGCCACCTGGAGCAAAGTGCTTCTGCTTTGTTGACATGGACTCCCATGAGGTATGTAAAATAGTTAAGAACCGAGGTTTCAGTAGTTTATAGGTTCTTGTTCGTACTGTCATTGTCAAATGTTCTCCTGTAATTTTCAAGCATTCATCACTGTGTCTTCTTTTGTAGCAAGTGACACGTCTGGTTGAGCTTCTCACCAAACCCAGACCCCTTTATATTGATGGAGTGAGAGTTTATGCTGAAGTTGCAAAACCTTTAAAGAACCAAAAGTAAGTCACTATGTCACCGAAGTTTTTTTTTTTTTTATCATTGCATGTTGAGAAAAATGTTCCTCAGTTCCTGATCATTTCCTGTCTTTTAGTTTCAGAAGAGAGTTTGACAAACCGAACAATTCTATCCTTGGGTATCCACCTGAGGCCAGCTTGATAGGGGTAAGCTGTGCTCATCATTGTGTGCTTTTCAAATTACTGAAAAAAAGAGAATCATCGGTGCTGATGACCTGTATTTTCTGTTTTGCTGTGGTGTGTTGGCAACAGCAGCAGCAGCAGTACCCACAGCCTCCGCAGTACCTGCAGCCACCTGCTGGTGCTCCTCCTCTTATGCAAGGTGAGATTTCATCAAACACAAAGTCCAGCAGCCTGCTCCCGATGCACAGTATATTATTACCTAACTTTTATTTATAAATGGTCTCAAATATTCTCACCTTTTTCTTACCAGGTGATTTGTTAACTGGCACGAATCCCGCTCTGTTGACAGACCCACTCATCAGCCAGGTAGGGTGTGAAGCAAAGAAGCAACGATGACATGTTTTATGCAGTTCACTTCCCTGCTTTGAGGCGTATCATTTCATCACCTCATAGGGCGTTGGCTACTGTGAGACTCCAGCTGTGGATCCTTCGCTCCATGCTGGTGGAGCTAATGTGCCCACAGAATCAGCTGCAATGACGGCCACTGCAGACGGATCACAGACCTACATCTATGGTGAGAAGCTCATCAGATTATTAAATCCCAAACAGAGACGGATCACCTTGTCAGTATTGTTATTACATCGTCTTGTTTGTATTATGTTTCTACCGATGCTGAAAGGTGACATAAGCACTCACTCATGATTTGTTTCAAATCAGTTGTAAGGACAGTGTCCTGGAGTTTTTTATATTTTATTTATCATAGCCTCTTAAATGATTGTCACTGAAATGATCACACCACAGGTCAAGCTACCAGGATTCTTGTAAACAGTTTTTGTCAGCTACCCTGAAAGATCAGTGATTCATTGTGTGTTTGTCTTAATTCTTCCAGGACCTGAGACTCCGGACATGACCAACTATTTGTATGATGCTACATCAGGCTTTTACTATGATCCTGAAACGACACTGTACTACGATCCTAGCTCAAGGGTGAGAATAAAATGATAACAATAAGCCTTACACATGCACGTGCTGAAGTCAGTAACTTTCTGATGTTATACCTAACTAGGAGTAAATGAGAGCCTATAACAGAGCAGATAGGTGTTTTTGAATGTTCCTTCACTGAGATAACAGTGAGTTCAGTACAAGGTTACATATGCACTAATAAGTCAGACTAGAGCCTCCTTCAATAATTGGTTTGGTTGCTTTTTCTCCTTTTCTCATGCGTTTGTGTGCAGTATTTCTACAATGCGCAAACCCAGGAGTACATGTACTGGGATACAGTATCAAAGACCTACATCCCAGTTCCAGGAGGAAAATCTGCAGACATCCAACCTGTTGCCATGACAGCCGAAGACCAGGCCATTCTGTCCAACCCAGCAGCAGATGCTCCTCTGGAAATGAAGAAGCCATCACTGTCTCCCAACACTGCAGCAGCTCACATGTCTGCTCCAGAGCCAGCCCCCACTTCAACAATGACTCCTGAGAAGAAAGAAGATGATGATTCTACTAAAAAGGACAAAGAGAAGGATAACAAAGAGGAGAAGCCCAGAAGTCTTGCTGCTGTCAAGGTAACACTTCACCTATGCTGCTAGTGTTTCATACACGGGTTTAAGAGGCAGATAGTTAAACAATGCCACTGAATGTCACACCAGACCAGTCTTCATTGGCTACACCTCCAGCCTTTCTGCAGCCTCAACCTGCCCCATCTTGATGTTCTCAGTCAGCATGGTGTTGAAAAGAAAGCAGCCACTAAACGCACAACGAGAAGCGCTATTGAATAGACACCCTCTGCACACAAGAGCCAACAAAAAACAACCCAGTTGCAATCATTAGCCCATGCTGGCACTGTCAAGATATTCTCCACAGGAATAGTTACATTAAGTCAGCTATCCATGAACAAATTCCTAACTTGGGTAACAGCAAGTTGGCTAACAGTATCATGCCTCTGTAGCTTGTCACTTATGAAAACAGACATGACATTATGTAGCCAGATGAAAGGCTGTTCATGCTGGACCCTTCAGCAGCTTGTAGTACACAAGTATTGGATTTGTGGTTGAAGTGGGAAAGAAATTCAACATTGAGCTCATCTGGGTCTGGCCTCATGAATGACACTGAAGAGAGAGAGCTTGTAAACCCTTTAAAAACTTAATGGAAGTCTTGACAGTCACTCAGCTTATCATCAAATACCATGGTCAAAAGATTAGATTAAAAACATACAGAAAAAATGTGCCTTCTTCCACTATATTTTTCCATAGAATATAGGTGTTTGCCACTCTGTTTTTCAAAAACTCAGAGCACTGTTCAGAGACAAGTTGCTGTTTGCAGATCATGAAAGATATGGAGCGCTGGGCAAAGATCCAGAATCGTCAAAAGGAAAGTGTCCGAGCCCCGTCACCGGTGCTGAAGGCTGGGATGGACGATGATAAGAGGCAGTCCAAGTCGGCTGATGCTGGTTTTGCTATCTTTGAGCGGAAGGTGAGGACCTACTGGTACAATATAAACAGTTAATGGAAATATCCATGTTTGACCACAATTCTTGTCTGTATCATCAGATATCAGGTGGGGATGATCTTTTCAAGAAGCCCCTTGCTCCTCCTAAGAAAGATGAGAAGTCAAAGGTATGGCTCCAACTGTGCAGTCCACATTGAGTTCCTCACATCATATGGATGGTTTTTGGCCAGACATCTCTCACTTTGCCTTGTGTGCCATATTAAAATATAAATCCATGACACAAACAGAACTGAAGACATTTTGAACGTGCGTTTGGCTTGTGTCTTAGCGTCCAATGGGCTCGCTTGGTCTCCTGGCATCAGACTACGCAGCTGGCAGCGATGAAGAGGTGGAAGAGGATAAGGAGGAGGCAGCTAAAAGCAGTCAGGGCAGCCAGTCTGAAGAGAAGGACGACAAACTGACAGACTGGAGGAAGATGGCTTGCCTACTGTGTAGGAGACAGTTCCCCAACAAGGACGCTCTGATCCGCCACCAGCAGCTGTCTGACCTGCACAAAGTACGACCTATCAACCTATGTGTGATGAATACTCCACAGCAACTCTGTAAACAAAACCTCTAATGCTCAGTGTGTTGTCTCAACAGCAAAATATGGAGATCCACCTTAAGATCAAAAGATCAAAGAAGGAGTTGGAAGCATTAGAGAATCAGGAGAAAGAAGTAAGTGGAAAACATTCATGGGGTTTAAAATATGCTGAGTAGAGATTCATGTTGTCAGTTGATTTTGAAAAATGGACTGTGTCCTCCACAGCTGAATGCTAGAGAAGCAACCAGATCACCAGAACAGAAAAGAAGGAAACACCATCACCAGCAGCAGCAGCACCATAATACCTGGGCTGGCAGCTCCAGGTAGGCCTGCTTTAACACAGTGTTGTTGACATGAGAAAAATAAAGAGATTAAAGCAGCATGTCAGTGGTGTGATTCAGAATATGTCATTACCTCACAATTTTCTCTGCAGGGAGATGAACAGAGTCAGTGAGAGGCCTGGTTTAGGGGCTGAACCCGTCCCGGTAGGTGTGAGGCTTCATTTCTCTAATAAACATAACCTGGTGTCTCCTGTCTGTTTATTAAAACTTCTTATCACACTTGTTCAGCAGAGGAAAAAGAAGGAGCCTGTGGTTTGGGACCATGCCACCTACAAACAGGCAGTACGCAAGGCCATGTTCGCACGGTTCAAGGAACTCGAGTGATCTCATCCCAACACATCCTCACTTTGATATGCAAAGTGTTAACGACCACCTGGGCACGAGAAGTCCCTTTGACTGTCTTAACTGTTTGTCTGCCGGGGATATCACTGCACCACAGAGCCACAGCTTTATACACCGAGATGAAAGTGACAGATTTGGACTGAAACCACATCGTACGGACACAGCGGAGCTTTACACAAAACAAAACCGTGGAAAAACAAGAATTATTGGACATCTTCAGCGATGGATACTGTACAGAAATAAATTCATACTGTTGTTTTGAGTATTTTTTTTTTTTGCCCATATTTTATCTGTGGCCTGTATGTAGAAATGTGAAGTGTGTCGATACTGTTTGTTTTTTTTTTTAAATGATGCTGTCACACAGGCTACAGTCACAGTTTGTTTTGAAACTTAACAATTTTTACATTTTCATTTTCATGAATTGGAATTGCTCTTATATGTGCATATTTTTAAGTAAAAAAAACAAATAAACCTCCTGCCTGATTGTGTTTTCAGACAACCATGGCCACTAGATGGCAGCAAAATACCTGTTTTGTGTTTGGTTTTTTTTGCATTGCCCTGACGTATCCATGTGAGGTTGGTGAGTCAGATCATTAGTATTGATTTGATGAAGGAAAAAAAAATGGTATAACTCATGGTAATGTCCTTGTAACATTTCCCATGGATAGCAGTTCAGTTTTTCCAACTTGCTTGATGTATTCTCTTCCCGTCACGGTGATTTCACTTCTTACTCAACGCAGCTTCAATGTTTCCCAGTTGTGCAACGCAGGAGTTAGAACATGAAGCCTTGCTCTGACCTTTACCAATATGAAGGCACCAGCCTGCACCCTCCCTCTGGCTGTGGTACAGTGAATGTAGAGGATTGCATGGGTTTAGAGTGCTGACATACTAGCTCCTCTGGGAGCAGTAACAAGAACACCAGGGAGCCTGAGGAGCTGCAGTCAGTGACAAACAGCAGAGAGGAGACCAGTGGGGGAACCAACACTTCAGTACATGAGTTGTGTTTCCTGCTGTGTACTTGTACACAGCCTGGCCCCCCTCCACACAACAGTGGGTAAAATGCCAAAGTTGAAACGTCATGTCTTTTACTTCTTCTATTTTGGAGAGTGGCTGAAAATATTTGAGTCTGTCTGAAGAAACGGGGACAACATGGAAACAAAACAACACATTTCCATGTAAACTTTGTTTTGTGGCCTGGCGACAAAACAGAGGAGAGCACCATAAACACCATAAACAAAAACAAAGTGATTATCTCAGGTTCGGATGTAATGTAATGTGTAAAAGTTAACCTCTCACCATGAACTTTCCATTGCCTTTTCTCAGTTGTATGACTGCACCCAAGAAGCCCAGGTCTGTAGTGAAACACCTTTTCACCTTTATTCTGCATAAGCAGCGATTCATTCTGTTTCAACTTGTAACTAAATCACATTCTTGAAGACTGCCGGCATCTTTCCTCTTCTGCATCCCAGTTATGCCTCAGGAGGGGAAAACATGTTTGTATTCACTCTAACATGTTCAGTTCGCCTTCATTTTACACGTCTATTATCTCACTTATTAATTATCTGCTCTAAAGATAGTCATCAAGATTTCACATAACCATGCCCCACATATTAATTTCATAATGTGGTAAATGATGTGGAAAATCTTTGTTCAGCAGCATGAATCAGACCACACAGGTTCCTCTCTGTTGATGTTCCTGCAAAATTCAGACTATTTTTTTATGCTATAATACAGAGAAATCATGAATTATATTTACTACTTGTACCTGTTTGTCTTTATAGCAATTAAGTGATCACTGTATTCCCATGAGCCATTGGAATAATAGACTGCATGTCTGCTAAATCAAAGGTTTGATCATATCTTTAGATGTTGGTCCATCTTTTAAATTACTTCCATATTTGCTGTGCTGTTTTTTTTCCCTCCCTCTATCTTGCTGGTAGGTTGACATGATCACAGATTTTCATTACATTGTAGGTCAGTGTATCCTAGGACATAAATTAAATGAGCCCTTTTTTTACTGCAACAGCTTTAGGCTCAGGATCTCTGTATTTGCATATAAATAGAGTATCTATTACCAAGATTCGCATGGACTTCAGTTTCATGTGCTTCAGTCATGCTGTCTTGTGAAGCACAAATTGCCATTAGATAATGAGAAGTCAGCACTGAGGTTACCGCATCATCCTGATCCTATGGAATACAATTCACACAGTGTCAGACATCTCACATCAGGTCACTGGGTGAGGGATTAGGTAGCATTTCATTTTTTTCCTGCCCAAACAACAGAAAAGGTTGTTTGAAGGAGGAATCTTTGCCCATTTTCTATTATTTTCTTTTATGAAATGTGGGGAAATTTCCATTTCTCTTTTCTGTCACAAGACCCCATACCCTGCCTCCCCCTGCACCTGTTACCAGATGTCATCATTATCCAGGTCCCCAGCAGTTCCTGGAATGAAAATTAATGTGCAGTTATTCTATAAGGATGAGAGGCCAAACAGAGAGTTAAGGCTGCTGTGTTAGCATCCTCTGTTTGTCTTTATGTGTGTGTGTGTGTGTGTGTGAGGGAGGGCTTTCAGGTATAGGAATACTGGACAGGGAGGCCAATTATCCCGGCTGGACGGCTCTTAGCATCGGGCGGATGGAACTGGAGCAGCAGTCTGGGGACGTAACAGAAGAAGAACGCAGTCAGCACGACTCTCAGATGTTGAGATGTGGGCATCGGTCCACAGAGGAGGGAGAAACCATCGTTTGATTGCTTTCAATGGAGGTTTGACACCAAGCTGTTGCAGATGGACAAAGATGTTCTAAATCCATATCAATACCAAGTGACAGGCAGCTGACCACACACCAGCTAGATTTTCCAGTGTGTTTTTTCCCTGTCAAAGAAAGCCTCTGAAAGACTTTGCTTTCGTTATAAAATGAAATCCGTAAAGATGAAATGGATTATTTTACATCATGCTTACATGTAGGATGACCGTGCGGTTATCAGAAATCTCTTCGTTGTCCATTATGACAAATGATCAAAAACATATCCCATGTAGAGTGACTCCCTTAAGGAGTAGCATGTGTTTGTGGTCACCTCATGCAAACAAAGAGACTATACCATCGCTGGCTTATAGGAAAAATCATGCTTGTCTGAGCAATTTCACCATCTGGCTTATCCTTTCAAGTTTAAGTTGAAAAATGATGTCTGTTATTGATTGCTAATATATAACATCTTCTTGAAAACATCCTTGTGATTGTCAGGCGGAGGACATACATCAGAGCACAGCTTATGTGGAGAACATTTGGGCCGCTGCTCAGAGCAGAACCAGCTCCACTGGCAGACCTGTCACTGAGAACATTATGGACACTGAAAACGTTTTGGAAGTGATGTCATGGTTTTGTACTCCAGCACTGGCTGAAAAATGATGGGAGCTATGGGGCTGAATTCATCCAGGAAATAGTTTCCCTTTGTTCTCTTTGGCCTTTCCTGATCCAGAGGGAAACAATATCCACCACCAAGCTTTGTATAAAGCACAGTTGTCTCATGTGATAAATGATTTGGGGGGTAACTGTGATTCACAGTTAAGAAGTCTACATGTACATTGCTATAGCAATGTGGTGCTTTGTAAATGCACTGGTTGCCCTGCATCTGTCGTTGCATGCAACTCTCATCAACAGTCCTGCGTGAGTCAGTCCTTCTGTTCAGGTCGGACATGCTGCAGCAGGCCAAAGAATAAAACAGTACCCTGGCCGGGACTGACTGATAAAACATGTGGAGTAGCAAAGGCCCTGAGGCTCTGTGTTCAGGGAGTTCAGGGAAGTTACTGTCCGTGTGTTTAAAAGTGTGCACAACTTCAGTGTCCTTCCCTGGTCAAAGACATCTCCTTGGTGTTGGAAGTGCTCAGAGGAAGGCCATCATCAAATCCCTGTTCTCCTCTTCCTGTCTGTTCCTGAGCATTTCTCAACGGGGCAAGAGCTGCATTTAAAGTCTGTTGTTTACAGGGTGAACACGGACGCAACCAACAAAGTCCCCTGAAGATCCCCAGTACAGCTCATCACTGTCCCTGAGACACAGTCACCCAACCTGATGTACTTGGCTCAACTTTCAGGTCCTCCACAATCCAGGACTTGTGGGAGGGATCGACTGACAGCCATCCCTTTGAGCTTGTCTTAAATGAGGGGCGGATGGTGTTAAATGCACTTTGAAAATCTAAGAACATAATTCTCAAGTAACCTCCTGGCTCATCTATGGACTTGGTGGAGCAGATAAAGGACAGCATCATCCAGAACAGCTGACAGAACAGATACGCTCTCAAACATGTAGCAGACCAGGTTGAACTTATTTGACTCATCCACATCACCTGACCATCACCATGGTTCTTCTTCTCCTCACAGCCAGTGAAGGTCCTCATCCTCCTCCACATCGCTCTGGTGCTGTTGCACATAATGGGAAATAAAACTGTAAACTCAATGAGATGGAAAAACGAGAGTACGTTTATGTACTACATATCATAGTGGGATTAATTTGCAAAGATTTGTTTACATAGTCTATCTATACTGTGACCCTAACACCACATATATACATACTTGTTTATATACACATATCACTGAATTTGTGGGGGGTGGGCAGCGTCATCTCCCACCTATGGAGCCAGTCAGTCCTCACTCTTCATTGTAGGATGGTGATAATGTTGGTGGTGATGACCTTTTTTGGTTTTAGATGCCACCACATACCATCTTTGGTGTGAAAAGGAAAGCTACTGGTCTTTCCTCATCAGTCAGCTGGCTGCTCAAATAATCACAGAGGTAATGATAACAATCATAACAAAATAACAGACCAACTCAAAACTAAAAATGCACTGAATGCTCTGTACAGTGATTAACTATAATTAGTTTCAAAAAAATATGTTATGTATTTTCCCATATTTACAGAAACACACCAAAAATCCATTCTCACCACTGTGCAGTAGTTTGTGTGTTTCTACAAGTCACTGCAGAGATTTCTCAAAAAAGTAAAAAAAAATGTTCAGCCAGGGAATATGTTTGACCTTTGCACCCTCTCCTGGCCCAGTTAATAAGATTTTTCATGGCCACTGAGTTCAAACTCTTGGATATTTAGATTTTCTTCCTTGTGTATTATTAATGGCTCTTTTAATTTTTAATGTAATATAAGGTTCAGTGGGCAAAAGGCTGAGGGGCCATGAGGTTGAGGGAAGAAACAATAATATACTGCATCAATATTAGCAGGACAGAACGAAAGAAGCTACAGTCTTACAATAACCAACACGCTCAGGTAGCGTGTGTGTGTTTGCACAGAGGAGAAATACCTCTTTTTTTTATGATTTTGTTAGAAATACCTGGGTGTAATGTTATGAACACTTTGCAGCAGTAATAATAACCCTGGAGAGTATGTTTGATGACTTTCACATAGCAGCCATATGGATGAGACATTATTTCAGGTCAGTTCCTCTCCTCAGTTTATTATTGCAAGTCAAATGAAGTGGAAATAAACATCCTTGCAATTGGCCTTCATTGCCCCAGTATATTGCGCATGTTAACACTAATAGTCCATCTTGGTACCATATTAGCTGCTTTCTATCTGTCATCTCCCTCTCAGGCTGGCGCTGTTTTCTCTCTCCGTCCGGCTTTGGTTCTTCAGCAGTTGTATCTGTGTACATCACATCAGATACACGCATGGCATGATTACACTTGTTGCTGAATTGTGTGCTCCTCACAGAGCCGTACCTGTGCAGTGAGGCCCTGTAAAATGTGCACTGAATCAGAGGGGTGCTGAAAGGTGCTTGCAACACCAGCTTTTTTTTTTTACCCGAGTTCAAAAGCCCCGTCCTGCTCCGTCTTCCCTCCGCAGAGAGAACCAGGGAACACATGGCTAGTTTCATCAGCAGTAGGTTTACATTAGTTTTCTTCAGCTGATAAACCTATCAGCACAGTGTTGGGAAACAGATGAAGACATAGTGTAGCTGCCTTTTCTCATTCGCCCGACATCACAACTTGATCCACTCTAAACTGGCTGCAGGATATTTTCATTCCTGCTCTTGTTCGGGGCATTTTTTTTTTAATACGACAGCATTGTTGTAACACAATCACCTGCGTTGTAGCCAATTCCTGGAATGAAAATGATGGCACAAATTATTCATTGTCCTGGAGGCACAAAGCAGTACACTGACGACATTAACAGCCGTATAACGATTGTCGGCTTTTGAGGGATTATAGCAATCTGTAATGTTGCCTGCACACTTACACAAATGAAAGTGAATGGAGCTGGTGGGAAACATGCAAATGTTATTGTCTACAGTCAGAGCGCAGATATTTTCATTCACTTACTGTGATAGGTGAGTCCCCATTTGTGCTTATCTATACTGTGTGCAGTAAGCCACAAGGGTTTGAAAGCCACATCGGGTTTAATGATTATTCCAGTGCATGAGTAAGAACACCAGGACTACAATTTCGCTGCTCTATTAGAAATGAGAAGCCATCGGTTCCAATTTAATTTGACATCAGTGTATTACAGGAGAAAAATAATATTCTCTATCAAAGTCAGAAAGTACATGGGAAAGAAACTAAAGTCTGTGTTTCTTGTTAATGTCATTAGTCAGCCCTGTGGGTGACAAACAGAGGCAATAAATCACATTGTCTCTTTCAGATGCGTAGATGTTAAGCTGCACATTATACCAAGGATGTAAAGCATCAAGTCACATCAGAGTCAGTGACTCCATATAGAAGATGATTTGATCTGCATGCCTTTTATCTCCTGTCTCTGTTTGTTACTCCAGTAAGTACCTCACACACTTGGTGAAGGTTGAGAAAAGCCTCAACCTGAGACACTTCCACCTCCCGGGGGAGAGCACCGACAACAACACAGCCATTTGGGGAAGTCGACGGCTGAATGCTGCGGGGGTGTGAGAGCAAAGAGAGAAGTGCTTTAATGTGTGTGTCTTAATGGGAGCCTGTTAAGCAGCACATCTGCATTTATGTTAGCAGGGGTCTATCGCTTCTTCTTCATGAAATAAATCAGTTTTGCATAGGCCTTTCTGAAAATGTATTTTCCTTTTGTAACATATACTAGACTCTGAGGGCGTTGAGAACCGGTCATTATCATAAGATGTGCAGGTGAAAGACAGCTTGTATTACTCTTCTACTGAGAACTATGCAGTCAGCCATTCTGTTTAAGTTTCCAAGACCTCTGGACACAAAGAGCATCAGTCTAATGCTAGAAGTGATGATGTCATTAGTTTGATTATGAGAGCAGGAGAACATGCTGGCTACACTCTATACATTTTACATATGAATCTTATTTATTTATTTTTCAATGTGTTATTTTTATTCATTTTAATTTGGAGGTGAGCGAGCAACAGTGGAGGGAGACCTTTCCACGGACAGAGAAGGTGTGGTTATTATTTCCGGTTCCGGTTGAGTGAACTGGCGTGGTTAGCTGCTGCTGCTGCTCTTTGGTCCTGTTTACTATTATAACCCCTTTTGTTGTGCCTCTGCTAAAATCTCTGCCTC
>OMNW01035033.1:54783-68852 GCA_900303245.1 Selene dorsalis | reverse complement strand
GAGTGTTATTGGCCGAGTAAAACTGATTTCAGCGTGTCATGAGACGATACATAGTCATGAGCATATGAAATGATAACAGCAGCACAAAACTGTTCACTGCCATTGAAACAGCCACAGTAACAGTAAAATACACCGTGTATGGACTTAGTTGTGTGACGGTTACATTTCTATTTTCCTCATGTAACATATGCTTCACATGCATTGCCGTTAACAGCCGTACAGTTACTGGTAGTCCAGTTAACGGCTGCCGTTAACGACCATTCAGTTAACACTGGCGACGGCAAGTCAGTTAACAGCTAGTATTATCAAAGGCACAAACGGGTAGTGTGCATTTCTCCATTAATGAACAGGTTGATGCCTGGGACAGTATATACATGGCCCAGAGACCTTCCCATTCATGAAAAAATAACCAAAATCGCATTTTTAATGCCATGGTGCCTTTATGGCTGTTGCAACTAATAAACCAGTCATGGCTGTAGATGTGGCTTGTATCATAATCCAGTGGAAGCTATATTCACTTGATGTCCATGCATTAAGTAACAATGGAGCCTTTCACTGAATTAAGGTTTAATGGAGCAGAATCTGTTGATGATGAAAGGTTGGAGTGGCTTTAAAATGTCAAGTGGTCTTCTCGGGACGTCATAGGGGATGATGAAAACATTGATAATGCATGTAAGAATGAGCTTTGACATACACACAGAATTCCTCTGGAGAATGACCTCGGACCTGTGAACCTTCAGTTGACCCACTTGTGAAAACCCCCACCTAGGTTTCCTAAAAGCCCTAAGGTGTTGGCTGGGGATGACCGTGCATGAGAAAATGAATTAATGGGTGAAAATAAGTCTTAGTCACAAGGAACCAAAAGGGTAAAATGAGATTTAAAGATCCTCAACTATGAGACTAGAAGGCATTGTAGAGTCTGTTAACATCTTACTTCATCAATAACTTTCAGCTGTCTCGCAGCCTCTTAATTATGTTCCCTGGCCAGCTGGTTAGCCTCCACTGGCTGAAGTGTGTGGCCCACCTTACTCAGCCAGCCATTGCAGCACCTGTTCGCTTGGAGATGCCGCTCTGCTGACAGAACTCCCTACTCTCACACCAGTGATTTTTCTCCTTGGCTTAGAGTGTGTCTGTGAGAGCAAGTGCTTTGCAGGAAGCCATTAGTGGCTTTAAATATGCAGAGCTGCTGACGCAAAGCTGTATTTAGCGTTTAAGGGCCTTGGCTACAATGGATTTGGCCATGGGGCACGTATATAGTATGCCACTGACAGTGTCTGTCCATGGTTGTGTTTCAGTGTGTGTGTGTGTGTGTGTGTGTGTGTGTTTAATGAATAAGAAGTTGCTCCTGTGTGCAGATGGGGTGTTAATGGAACACATGCTATAGCGCTGTCAAAGTGTCATTATTAAGGATGGCAAGTATTTATTGTCTTTGTCATCTCACTGCTCTTTGGTTTATAAATGGACATTCTGCTGAAGGGTGGGCTGTGTTTCACTTAAAACTAAGGAACTAAATTCTGTGTCACCCAGATACAGTATTCAGAGATTCAGACAAGTGAAGAATGATGCTCTTCTGAAGACAGAATATAATTTTATTTTATAGGAAAGATTGCTTCGCTGTAGCACTTCTTTGTCCCCAATCAATAAAAGATAGCTAATAGTAATTGTTGAACAGATATATCTAAATAAGAACAAGGTCGATGCTCCTGCTGCAGCGGATTTTTAACAAGCACTAAGCCACAATAGTTGACTGAGACCCTATGCCAACGTATGAGTACGATACCTCCCCAGGGACTACGCCTTTAAGGCCAGACCCTCGCATTGTTGAGTTTGTTTTGGCCCAGCCAAAACCTTTAATCATGCTGATTGATGAGGTGCATTTCCCTGACTCAAACCTTCTCCAAATAACCCTTCCATTCGAGCCATACATCAGCCATTCAGCCAATTCATCAAGCCTCTGATTGTTTTAAGATATACCTGGCCAGTAAAATGTCCATTTCTCTGCATGGTAAAGCACTGCCTCTCTAACTCTGCCCCCCTTCCAACACCACAATCACATCTCAAAAGTCCCGGTTTGAGAGAAGATCGCATCGGAAAAAGGCGCAGCAAGCAGGCAGAACAAGATGCAGATGTATGTTTCTCAAAAACACTCGACTTTAATAATGAAGTTGGGAAAATATGATAAATTAAGTGGTTATAAATGTATTTGTGGGCTCATGTGCTTTGTGGAATAGATACAATAAGAGGAGAAGAGAACAAATAAGTGAAAATAATAATAATAATAGGAGCAGTAGAAAAAAAGTTTGCTCTATTGTACAAGCTTAAACACACAGCTCTATCATTGTCACTTTGCTTTTGTTATGGTCCGGATGCAGAGAAAATACAGAGCATATCATTTGCCAGCATGCAGTACACACTCAGAGGTACACACACATCAGATCCAGCTTGCACGGTTTTAATTGTAACCAAATGAGGACCGCATGTGTTTGCTTGAGGAGCATTTCCTCTCACATAGGCATTATCCCTAATGTTTATCCTTCTCAAATATTACCACCAGTCCTCCCAACACCCCACCCTCCTGCATATATCTTCTTTCCTTTTCTCCCCCTTTAATGCCCCCCACACACAGTAATTGGTCTTTCTCTTTCCTGTTAGTTTATTTCCTGCTGGTTAAGTGTTGAGGACTATTATTTTCATGCTTATTAATTTCTCTCTCCCTGAAACAAATACCCAAATGATTTGGGTTCATTATTCTTTCCGTGCCATCTCAGTCCTCTCCCCTTCACTTCTTCTATGAATCCATCCCCACTAGTAGCCCGAACACAGCTTGTTCACAAAGTTATGGGAAGTGTCTGACCCTTAAACACAATGTTTTACATGAGTTATTAGTAGCTAATGATTATTCCCCCTCCCTCGGTTTTGCACCTATTCTCATTATGCGGTAGTTGAGACCAGCTTTTCAGACAGCAGATTTTTTTTTTTGTTTTAATTCAAAATTGTGCATATTTGTTGGGTCCTGTCTGAAGCAGTATATCTTTACTGAGCAATTTAGCGGCCTCTCTTGTCTTCTGCAGTGCATTTTGTTTTGGATAATTTCATTGTAGACAAAGAGAAAATTGTTCATTCCCTTCAATGAAGATATCAGAAGATGTTATATTAACCTGAGGAGATTGGTGCAATGTAATTCAACTTATGCATACTCTTTATAGATATTGATATTGGGAGACTCCTCTGGCAGCTGTTTAGCTCTTCATTAAACTATTTCAGCATCAAGGCTTTACTTTGCACTCATATTTCTGTGGATGTCAATGTTGACAGGCAACAGTGTGTATGTGTGTGTGTTGGTGTATGTGTGTATGGTGTGTTGTGCGTTAAAATGTATCATCAACAGCATGCTTCAGCATGCTGCTTGCATGTTCTCTCCTGTAAATGAGCCAGGTAAGGCTTGAACATTTCCTCAGCTATTTCAGAGCAGAGGAGGTTTTGATCAGTGAATAGGCTCCATTGAGATGTTGTAATATTTGCAGCAATATGTCTTGCGTCCCCCTCCTGACATTTGCCAACATCATGATTACTGAGGACTAAGCATATATCTAAAGGTTTGAGTTTTTTTTCAAGGTATAGACAGGCAGACAGACACAGAAAGATAAATTACAAGATGATGTCCGCCAACATCAAAGAGGTCTCAGTGTCCTTTCACCATTATAAAGTTATCACATCTGAGCTCTTTTATTGCAAGAGGTGTCAGTACAATCAAACAGATCACACACCATAACTTCATGTCAGATTTAGTGTGAAATTGGCCCAAATTTGTCTTTTGATTAAAGTGCCGTCTGCTCCAGTTAGAATGATTCATATTTGATATTATTTGATTACAGATTTATTTCTCTAAACCAAATGGATTTAATGCACTTTTTTTATTAAATTCTGATACACTGTATGTTATCATGAGGCTCTTCTTCAGCGGAGATGTCTTTTGTGTCATGGTGCAATGCTGTTTATGCCTTAGTTAGAATTATATCATATCCAATATAATTACACCCATGCAGGGTTGTATAAACATTAAGTATGAGATAACAGGTTGTGAGGGTGTGTAATGTTATTTAAATGTGACTAACAGCAGCAAAGATTTGGCTAGGGTTTCAGCTGCTTGCTGTGTGATGACACACACCGAGTGTTGTCATCTTGTAGTTGAATCACCAGGACTGTGTCCACCATGTTGGAAACCACTATCTGCTCTGTGCTGGCACAGTTGCCACATTAGGGTGTAGCTGGCTGTTGTGAGGTCTTCTCAGCCTTGCCATTGTTCAGTTAGTTTTCGTCCTGGTAATTTGGCCCAGTGTCGCTGGCGTAATGATTTATTCAGTGAGTGGCCTGCAATGCTAATAAAAGCTATGCTATGCTTATGGTGATCTGGCAACAGCAGGGTTGGCGTGGTGAGGTTTACAGCAGCTCTGTGGATGTGTCAGGGATCAGATTAATCTGGCCAAGGCCAGGACAACAGAAGACCATCTGGGCGTGCTGCTATATGCCAGGCGTCTGCAACTCCTCACCACTTGCCACCAATCATTGCCACACAATGATATGCATGTTTCATTTATTGCATTACACATGACCACAGCCAAAGTCTGGTTCTAAGTATTCAATATCCAACAACATCAAAGGATAATTCCTAATATCAAATCTGTTAATGCACATCTGTTGCATGGTGGTTCCCTCAGCCAATGGCAAAATTTGGCCTGGAATAAAAAAAATAAAAGTTTCAGTTCTTTCAAGCAGCACCCTGCAGAGCTACATGCACTATATGTATGTCTTCCCAAAAATTTGTCATTTGAGAATAAAAATTGTCAGTTTGACAAAACTATCCAGAATCAAGGTACACTCTATAGTTTTGTTGCTCCATATTGGTTTAAAGGTAAGCATGACTGGTTATTAAGCCAATGTGGACAATAACTTCTAAAAGTGCTTTGGAAGAAAATCACAACAGCTACAGAGTTTCCATATCAACGGATCAATCTTCTGAGCAAATGCTGTGATCTGATGGAGACCACGTGATTTGATTACTGTATCAAAACATTTCAAAATGGACCTTGATTTAGGATTTTTGTTATGGTTGACATGAAGGAAAAACTTAAACTATACTACTTATGTCTACTTAGAATTACCAAAGAAAAAAGTGGAATACAAGCTGGTAAGCTGCCAGGCTCTGAGCAGACCAATCACTGCACTTCCTCAAGCCTAGTCTGCAGCAGTGTCATCTTTCTTTCAGGACTTTAAGATTCAATATAATGACTTTAATATATTTTTATGTTCAAGTCATTAAAGCCACTTGGTAAAGGCTGGAGAAATATCATGGTCCCAGTTAAGTAATAAATCCAAAAGCTCACGCTACTTTACATTCGCTTCAATCATTATTGTACAAAAGGGATATTAGAAATTCCAAAACACTCTGTGATGCCCAAGTGGTCAAATGAAAGCAGTACTCTCCATTTATTACTGCATGTGCATGCTCTCTCTCTCTGATACCCTCTAAACTAACATGACTTTATTCTTGTCCTTTTCTGTCGTGTTTTACTTGAATTTCCTTTTTTCTATTTCCTTCTTCGGCGTCCTCTTGAACTAAAAATACTAACACCAAATACTAACTTAAGCATTTCCTACTAAAAACAATACTAATTCTACTAATCTAAATTATACTAACTAAACTCCAAAATTCACTGAATGTGTGCTACTGTAACTGGGAGTATTAAGGTTTTCCTGTACTGTTTCCCCTCCGCTTCTACTATCTAACAGCAAGAACTGGGTCTGTCTGCTCTGAAAACTCATACTTGCCCTTTCAACAGAGTTTTATTTTAGAGAATCATGTAGAAAGTACTTAAAAACCAAGTCACTGCAATTACAATATTTCTGAATTTTTATATGACATTGACATACCCTGTCATTAGCGTGAGTATGACCTTTCAGACAGTTTTTTGTTTGTTTAGTTTTTTTCACATCCTTTTCCAACATCCTTTTGTCTCTGAAAAAAAATCAATCAATAATGGCGGGGAAATGGTTTGGAAAATGTTTTCTAATCAGTATGGGATACTTAAACTCCACTCAAACCCATTAATGGTATGCTGCTGTTGATCTGTCAGAGAAGATCAGAAATACCCAGTCAGTTGTTCTCTGTCTACCAAATTGGCTTTGTTCATGGTTACATGGGGCTGTGGCCTATCCCAGCATGCACCTGGCAAAAGGCAGAGCACCACTATGTCATTTTAAATTCAGCTGACTGGTGCTTTGGATAATAACCTAGCTGTTGTTTTGTGTTACACAAACCAGACAAAGTGTCACAATTTCAACCCCGGGGAGAAACTCAGAGAAGTTTTTGACTATAAAATCTCTAAAAATGAAGTTCAACAACAGAGAAGAGAGAAAGTTCCTCCACTCAAATATGTTTGCTTTCATGATACCTATTTGAGTTATTTTAAGCACCATCAGGGTGTAAAATACAGCTGGCTGTACCGATAAAGTGGGTTTGACTGGATTGTTGGGGGGGGGGTTCACTTCACCTCAGACTTGTGGTTATATCTAAATTAGTCTTAGTCATCTGTGGTAATGTTACTGTTGGCCTAGCAGGGGTCAAAGGCTCCAGCTGATTGACTAAAGGCTGGGTAGAGGCTGAGAGGCTTGGCAGAGGAGCTGGGGCCAGGTGTAGAGATGGGTCGAGCGACAGAGATTACATCCACACCAAGCTATTTCCAGGCCCCTCACTGGAAACTGCATATGTCAGTGTTTGCACAGAACCTACTTCAGCTGTGTTATTTATTGATCAAAGCTTTGGCCTCTGCATGCTAGTGTGTGAATACATGAGTGTTGGTGCCTGTGTGCATACGTGCCTGCCTGCCTGCCTGCCTGTGTGTATGGTTGTGTGTGTGTGTGTAATGGGGCTTGTACAGCAGATGGACACATGTCGCAGCAGGATCAAAGTGTGTGGTGTGTAACAGCTCTGATCATTGCAAACTGCATATCTAGTGGAATGGACCAGTCCTGACTCTGACAACTGTCTTGTCTGTGTGATGATATTTCTAAAGCCTTAATTTTATTTTTCACTCAGATAACTGTCTCATTCCATCCCATTCACTGGTCTGATGTAGTTCTAGATAAACCTTGTCTTTGATCTGCACAGATTCTCAGGCTGTCACCCTCTCTATAGCGCACTGAGGAACTCACCATACTATCTGCCGCCACCAAATAAAACCATCGCCAACAAGCAATAAAGAAGACCAAGAGACCGAGGGAGAGAACGATGAAGAGAAAATGTGATTTAAGGCTCAGCGGGGGTCGTCTGCTCTGCACGACACGAGCCGTCTGATTGGTTATCAGCATGAGTCACAAATCTGCTGTCGCCATATTTTTAGAGGTCAGATAGGAGTGTCTTGCTGCGACACCAGGCAGTCAGGAAGTGAGGGGGAACAGCGTGAGGGTGTGAAAAAGAGATAAATGGAATGTGTACTCATTTGAGGGTTGGAGCTCATATTAGTCTAGTCAATGTGTAACTTTCATTTAATATGAGCCACTGTGCTGGCTCTGAGACGGAACAAAAAGGATCCCACCTCCTTAACTGGAAAGTGAATACTGGCTTACATTCTAGACCTCACTTAATTTGCCTTGTTGTTTTAAAAAGAGGATTAAAAAAACAGTCATTTGGCTGAAAGACAGTGTTAATGATCAGCCAGGAATTACATCCAGTGCCAGCTTTCAGATACAGGAGCCATAGCTGGAGCCATAAGGAGCCATAGCTGCATAACTTAAACCATAAAGGGGAATTTTTAAACGACTGACTTTAGATTAAAACACAAACAAACAAAAACACTGCTGTAGAATCATTAAATACTTTAACATCCATATGGGGCTGATTGGAGTTCTATTTTATTACACATAAATTAAAGAGATACCAATATTAGCATCAACCATAAAAACAGACTACATATCCCATCTACACTGCCAAAAACCCAGCATTTACCAGTCCTGCATCACAGGTTAATGCACTGAAGTTATCCAATCCAAAAACCCATTTAAGCTGAACTGCAGTGCTGTGTGTTTTGAGAGTGTGTGGGAGTGTGTTTGTATGCAGTGTATGTGTTGGGAAAGAGTGAGAGATGAGTTGTTTTTCTTTGGCCAGCAGATGGTGGGAGGAGGATAGAATATCTGACAGAAAGAAAGCATCGCTACTCTTGGTTTGTGTCTTTATTTGATTTGATTTTATTTTTTTGTCTTGTTTACCACTTGCTCTCTACGGCATTTGAGTGATATGTCACTAGTCTACGGATAAATGTCTCAGAATCTGACAGTCTTTAAACCCATATTTATCAAAAGTCATTTTTGTGTTCCTCTTTTAAGACGCATCCTAATGTATTAACATCTTTAAAAAAAAACCCAAGGTGAGAGTCATAATTCACTGTATCTATGTGTGTGTGTGATTGGTCCAATTATTTCTGAACTTTTCAGGAGGGAAGGTCCCTGTAGACATCCAGTATAATATAGATGAGAGCAACAATAAATGTACAATGACACCCTCCTGCTACTTTCTCATTTAAATAACAAACTGCTCTGTACTCTGCCAACAAGAGTGTATAGACAGTGATCCCCTCCTTTCTGTCTGCCACTGGCTTCCTCTCCTTACAATCACTGCGTCTCAGTGCTAAATAGTCCATTTTACAGAATACATTTGCCATATTGCCTCCTCACTTTGTTCTAACACAAATCCTATAATCCTATCAAAGGTCATCCTTCTCCTTTCTCTCTACTTTCCACTCTCACCGCTGGCTGTGTGTTCTCTTATTTTCCCTGATGGTAATAATAGAACAATATGGAGGATAAAACAAGGAGGAGGTTGGCGAAACAGAGGAAGATCCTGTTGTTTCTCTTCATTCGACTTAAGCATTACAGTCCTCCCACCTTCTGTTTTTTTTTCTTTTCTTTTTTTTCTCTCATTTTCCTCAGTCCATTTGAATTCAGTTCAACTATTTATTGGAGTAAGAGGTGCTTTCAAAAGCCAACAATCAGCACTTCATACATTCTTACTGTGCTGACGTGACTGGTTTCAAAACTTTTATTATTATATTGCACAATAGTTGTCCATTTCTGCAAGAAAATAAAACAGGAAGTATTTTGTATGATTAGACAGCCAAAATATTAACATCACTTCCTGTTTGGCTGTTTCTCTGCTGGCTTTATCAAGGCAGTTCAATCAGCAGAGTTTCTGTAAAGTGAAAGTTGTTCCTTATAAATATCACAGAGAGTTATTAATTAATAATAGCAAACACATTTTATAGATGCAGTCATGTGAGTTATTCATGACAAAAGACCACTGGTTAAGTCAAAACATATTGTTATTATTTAAACAGAAACTACAGAAGCCATGAGGATTTGCCAATGATGCACTGTATATATTTGCATACTGTATGTCTCTTTGTCACAGTATGATTAACACCAGTTCTGTCATCTATGATCATTTCACTTTAAACTTAAATGGCTCAGGTGTAATTTGTATAAACATATCTTGTAATGTGTTGTTACAGTGTCAACCAGTGAACCACCTTCAGTGTGTTGAGCCGGTGATGCTGAATCTGCATTATTTTTAGCTTTGTGACATGAAGTGTTTGTTCGAAGAACTAATAAATACACAAAATGAAGCAGGATATTAGTAATAACTTTTGACCAAATTCACCATACCTGCTCTGACAGATGGAATGGATCATATAATTGTTGTAGTGGGTGTGTGTAGAGGCTGTCGAGCAAACACACCGTCAAGCCCCTGGTGCAAGTAAACACACTGTAACACTAGTTAAATCATAAGAGAGAGGAGAGAGAGGTGCAGTGTCATCACTGCAGACTCACCGCTTGATTTGCATGTACAAAGTTAATCAACAGCATATTGCGTGCTGCTGATGCTAATTAGAGAAGTAACCATAAATACCGACCACTTAATCATCAATATTAATATGCATAATTATTAATAATTCTGTTTCCCCCTCCAACACAACGGCACTGCGGGGCCTCAGCTACTTGTGTTTACACCTCCATCTATCTTCATTAAACACACACCTTCTGTTAATCAGCTCTCTCTCTCTCTCTCTCTCTCTCTCTCTCTCTCTCTTCCTCTCTCCCTCCCTCCTTCTCTCCCTCTCCATCACTATGTGACTGTCATTCGCATCGCATTTCTCTTGATTACTTTTTAGAATGCAAATGATCTCTCTCCTGTTTGTCTTCAGTTTGGTGCATTTTAATTAACATGGCATACATTATAACTTTAGATAGCATTCACTATCACTATTCACCCATAAGATAATGATAGATGTCTTTTCTGGTAGAAAAGCAGAAGTAATGAAAACACATTAAACTTTTCCCAAGAATATTGTGTTTTTTTGCCATAATTATAGCAGAAACTACTGACAGTTTCATGTCCTCTTTTTTTTTAGCAAATATCAGCACCAGCCTGGCGCATTCACTGAGCACATAGGTTTCATAAAAGCAAATGTTCGGTTCCTCCAAATTGCAAAATATATTCTATGTCACCCAAATGTTATCCAGATATAGTCCCAATGAAAGCTTTTGTGTGCTGAAAACTTCTGTTGAGATTTGTAACATTTTCCCAAACATAAATGTCAAAAATGATTTCTTCTACCAGGAATGTTGTCGGTGGCAGCTCAAGTTAAGTCAGGTCTAACCAGACCAAACACTTCCTTGACAGATGAGGTGGGTCTTAGTCTTCAGACCAGTCATATGACATGTGTGTCTTGTGAGGGTTTGTATAGATATGTGTTTGTGTATTAGTGTAGAGAGGGAACTGGAGAATGGATCTATAAATGCTGGCCTTGCAGGTTCATAACTGGCCCCCTGGGAGCTATGAACTGGTCATGCTGTTGACAAGTTGTTTGTGTGTGTGTGTGAGCGTGTGCATATATGTGTGTGTGTTTGGGTGAGTCGGTGTGTCCGTGGCTTCTCTGATGGAGAAATGAAAGCGGAGGAGCATTTCATTTACTGCCCCAGGGAGGCTTTTCCAGTGTCATACATTTACTGATGTTTGCACTTTAACCGCTGCTGACCCAGCTCATAGTCTGAGCCTAGCCTCTGAAAACCAGCATGTAACCCAGGCTATAACCATATACCAAAAACTGCCCACAGTTGACACAGTTATTTGTCCAGTTTATGCTGCTCCATGCTGGCTCACAGAGTCTATGGAAAGCCAGATGTAACACATGAATATGAAAATCAGCAGATTTGTAGGTCAGCAGTTTTTTGAGGACAACAGCATTGTCTGTTCATTTACCAGGCCACACGTGATATATAACTTCATGCCATCGGCAATATTATAAAGTATTAGAAAGCATAGCAACATAGCAACAATGTATTGATAAGAAAACAGGAAACCAGTATAAAGTCAGTGATCTAATTACTTATATTAGTTCATGTTTTATTTCTGTTATTTTAATCTTCTTCTTTTTCTTGTCCTCTGTTTTAACTTGGTTATAATTTACCGTTATATATTCTCACTTAGTTCAGCATTGTTGATTTATGTCCTCTTGTAAAGTCCTTTGTAAAATCTTATTTAAGGCAACTACTGTGTAATGTTTATCATTATCTCATTGTGTGTGTCCATTTAGAGATGAAGCACAACAACAAGATCTCCAGGCTTTAAAGTTACCTTTCATTTGAAGGCAGATAATATATGTTTATTTGATTTATTTGTGTTTTGTTTAGTTTTTAATCCAAAGTTAAAGCCAAGAAGAGAAATCCCTGTAGACAAAGTTGCAAAGATAATCACATTCTCTGCAGTAAATAATTGAAGGTCTAATTTAAGGCCTTCTGCTGAATTGCTGACAGTTTTTAAAATCAGGAACTGGCCTTAGCTGTATTGTGGCTGCACTTTAGTTCATACTGGCTTACTCACCATTTTAGATGCCTATATTAAAGAAGGCTTAGACAAGACTTTTCTCTGAATGTTAGTCAGAGTTGATCTGGCAGACTGACCACAGCTCATCATCATCACTGCCTTCCTCTCTTTCGTAATATGATGTGAAAGAGATTTCATCTATATGTTACAGACAGCCATGACTTTTCTTTTGATCACAACCATACATTAGCCAGTCAGTCACAGATGCAGCTGTCTACTATGAATGTGTATAATTAATAAAATGATAATTACTACATTTCACTGGAAAGCTTTTGCATTGTATGATGGTCGAAGTGGTGTTTCAGAGACCTTTCCACTATGATAAGAAGAAAAATAAAAGAAATAACATTTAAATATATATTTTATTATATTGATGGTTAACCTACATGTAGGCAGTATAAAGACAGTATCAGGACATCTCCAAACGCACACATAAATGCTTTGGATGAGTCACTGTCTGAGGAAAGTTTTGCATGGTCTGATGAAATAAAATCTGACAAAAGCTTTGATAAAATATTCAGTGAACATTAACACCATGGTGATGCATTACCATCAGCCAGAGCTGACCGGAGTCACCACTCGTTTAACTACTGTAGAGCCCATAGATATGATCCAGTCCCTGCACATATTTCCTCAGATACATGCTTCTGCCGAATGGCCAAATTGTGACAAAAAATTTCCTTTGCCTTCATGTCAGGATGTAATAGTAATAGGCCCATAGGCACATATATGCTATACAGCTAAATGACACAGTGGTGCTAGGACTTTATGTAGGGACAAATACTGTAGAGACAGATAGATGACTAATATAAATAATATGTAGGGCTGTGTGTGTGTATGTGTATGTGCGCGCTTGTATGTGTGGTTCTGGGCAATAGAGCAACATCTGTTGTGCCTTAGGGCACCACACACACACACACACCCACACACACACATACACACACACAATCTATTCCTACCCACCTTTCTTCAGGTTACTGCGACAACTCTAACTGTGTGTGTGAGAAAGTGTGTTTGCCCCTCTCTCAGTTTTTATTCTCTTGCCATCTTGGGACTTTGCACACACTGCAGAACACTTGGGATTTGCCACCCACTGCCCACATACAGACATGTACACACACACACACACACACACACATACACAGGAACAGCATATGTGTGTGTGCACACATGGCGACTGGTTTCTTGTAGAGCCCGTAGGGTAACCAAGCTGTGAGTAATTACCAAGGGTGACATATATGTGTTTGTGTGTGTGTGTTTGTGCGCCCGTGTGTGTATGTTTGGGGGCTAACACTGAGAGAGATGACCTCAACATTTGAAGCCGTTGCAGTATAAATACTACAATTTTATAATTAAAACTCCCCCCTTGATTGGGGCCAGCACCCTTCAAAGAAGAAATATGAATTTATTGATATGATCATTTATATGACCAGTCTAATCAGAAGCTGTAACATCTCGATTAAATGGATCTTCAGTTTCAACTTGAAAATAACGCAACAGGACAATGACTGAGTTAAAAAAAAAAATGCATTAACTTGGGTGCTAATTGTAAATACCATATCTGATAACTGTCGAGAATATGTTAAAGCTATTTACAATACAGCCACACAGTTAATTATTAACATGTCTACGAATACATTTTCACTGATTAAATATTGTTTTATTTCAACCTCCATCATGAGTAAAATGTTAAGACCTCACCTACCCAAGCAGCTGATGTTGTGGTACACTTTGATGGCAGAATCTGTGTTGAATCTCCCAGAGGTTACCTCATGCGACGGCTGTGCTGGTGTTTCTCAGCAGTAAGTAGAGCAGGTGGTGGAGTTTGCCAGTAGAATGTCTGTCTTGTGCACTCTGGTTGAAAGCTTCTCTGCAGGCTGCAGTAGGCCTGATTGCTCAAATTTGTCAAAAATGCCAAAAAAAAAGTTACAGCTACAGAAATATTCTGTGGTACGTCTGCCCCTTGGTTCAGTTGGTTTGCACTTGGCTTATAAAAATACAATACAAAATTTTGAAAATAAATGCATGTAAATGTGTGTACACACTGTAAATGAAGCTCCATGACTCATTTTGTTAAAGACATTACAAATGACACATGGTATTAATCACAGTAATCCAGTTCTCTTTATCG
>OMNW01035033.1:27237-38113 GCA_900303245.1 Selene dorsalis | reverse complement strand
CTAACTAAAAGCCCTGTTATAGAGGAAAGTTTTAAGCCTAGACTTAAATGTAGAGAGAGTGTCTGCCTCTCTGACCCATGGAGAGAGCTGGTTCCACAGTAAAGGAGCCCGATAACTAAAGGCTCTACCTAGAAAAAGTACAAAAGGGGAAAAATATTTTGATACTTGGAAAAAAAATAAAAAAGATGACCTTTTGCGAGATCTCGCAAAAGTATAGAGATTGCAAAAGTTCTCGCAAAAGTGTTTACGCCTATATTTAAGGAAATGTAATCATTTACAGTAATGTGATTCAGAGAGAAGAGAACAGTGATTGAAAATTCCAGACAGCAAGTACACTGTGCTGGATGAGCTGAAAGTAATATGTCAGTTTAGCCAAATAATAAAATTAACTTTTTGAACTACCTGCCAATGGCAGGAAAGATATGAAATTTTACCGGCCAAAATATGTTTTCACTGGCTGCTGAACTGCTCACAACACAAGGTCATTTAAAACAGCAGTTTCTTTTACCGTGCTTTATAGTTAGGCGACCACCACACAACGCCCTAAATTGTTGCAAAAGACATTAAAAAAATATGTTTAGCCATAAGATTAGATGATGAAATGATAGTAATATGGATGACACATTAGTAAATAGGCTTTGGAAAAATATGTGAGTTTTGAAACTCCCATTTGACATTTTGATTAATGAATTAAATAAATACCTATGTATCATACTGTATACCTCAACCTAACAAATTACATCACAAGCTTCGCTGTGAGCGTCAAAGGTCTGACAGGCCACGGTAAAGACTCGCAGACATCTATTAGTCTGATAGTCACTGACAATGTTGAGCCAAACGTTTGAATTTTCCCACTTTGTTCTGTGATCAAAACACAGAGTTTTACCTGATCACAGGCAGAGTCGGGCAGCTCTTCACAGAATGCGAGTGGGATAATGCTGAATTCAAGTCAATTTGGAAATACGAGACAAACCCCGCCCCATATTGATTCAAAATGGGACGCGCTATTGAAACTTCAAAGACGGATGATTCCGGATTATAAGGGACATGTGGTAACCCTACCCCTGACAATCACCATCACGATGTATCGTCACATGCTTAACGTAATCACGTTACTAAAAGCTAACTTCATTCGCTTCTGACCGCTTCTTCTGAATGACCAACTGAGCATAAACCTTACAGCAGATAACTTGATACATTTTCAGATGTGGAATCAAGCTGGACAACGAGGGACAACTTTGAAAATTAAAACACAATCAGTAGATCTGCTGTAAACGGTGTCTGTTAGGCCCAGTGGATTGGCATTTATGATGACAATTATATAGTGAAGTTGGCTTATTCCAGCTGCCTGCCAATGGCAAGTGCCCTAATTATTTTACTCACAAAACATATTTTTACACTCATTTGTGGCGGGTTCTAATTTTAAACCCTGATCACATGAATTTAAAAGGTTTGGGTGCATTTTCAATAGTATTTTGTTTAGTATAATGAGTTCAGTAAAGCACTTCAAATTGGATGAGGGTGAGTGTTGCACAAGATGAAGATGAGTTTATGGTATTGAGTGCATTGCTCCACCATTTGTCAGAGAACATAATGCCCACTTCAGATTCCCATTTTGTTTTGATCTTGCAGAGGGCAGAGTGGGTAGCTGTTAGTAATATGTTGTAAATGTGTGATATATGCCCTTTTAGTAGCTGAGTAGTCATATCGGAAAGGTCGATGCCAGAGGCTGATGGGATTTTTGGAAATGTTAAAGTGTTATGTTTAGCAAAGTTATGAACTTGGAAGTAGCCATATCTATCAGGGTTCTGCAGGTTGAACAGGGAGGAGAGTTGTGTAAAACTAGCAAATATGCCATCAATTTAGAAGTCACCTAGGGAGGATAAACTAAATGTACACCATTTAGAGCATCTTCAGTTCTGGCAGGTTGAGAAAGGTGATTATTACAGATGGGTGTGGCTAAGGGAGAAGCCATCCACCCAAACTGTTGTCTGATTTGATGCCAGATGTTTAATGGGATTGGTGGTAAACTGTCTGGATTTGAGTGTGAGGTTACTGCACACAAGAGCTTTTAGAGAAGCAGTGTGGTAGAGTTAGCTTCTAGGTGGGTCCAGCTATTGTCTGGCCCTGCCATCCAAAGAGTAAGCTTATGCACATTTGCAGCCCAATAAAAACATTGAAAAACCAAGTCCCCCTTTTACTTGTTCCCTTTGAAGAAGGGTTTTACAGATTCCAGGGGTTTCACCTGCCCATATGAAATAACAGTATCTAATTTACGGAAAAATTGTTTGGATAAAAAAATGGGTAAGCATTGAAATAAATATAGATACCTGGGAAGAATGTTCATCTTAATCAATTGCACTCCACTAGCCAGAAAGAGGGGTAAGTTATTCCATCTCTGTAAGTCAGCTTTCACTTCAGAGTTAAAGCTACAAAATGTTCTTCATAGAGCAAATTGAAAGATTTAGTAATAATAATTCCCAGGTATTTGAAGCTGGTAGAAAGTATAAAAGGGATGTCTGATTGGGATATTGCATGTGCCAGATGATTAACAGGAAGACATTCACTTTTTTGAATATTTAACTTGTAACTGGAGAAGGATCCAAAAGAGTTGAGAGTGGTTATGATGTGAAGGAAAGAGCTTGATGGGTCCATAACATAAATAAGTAGGTTGTCTGCATATAAAGTAACCCCTTTTTCTTCTCCACCTCTTTTAACACCAGAAAAAGAATTCTGACTTTTCAAAGCAATGGATAAAGCTCAATAGCTAGCAACAGCAGTTTTGGACATAGGGCACCCCTGTCTAGTACGCCTAGAAAGGGGGAAAAAGTGATAGCTGCTTACTTGTAATCACACATGCCTGTGGAGAGGTGTAAACTAATCATATGCAAGAAATAAACTTTTCGCCGAATCCAAATTGTCTTAATGTAAAAAACAAGAGAAGCAGGAGAATAAATAATGTTTAGAAGTCTGCGTATATTTGGTTTAGGTTTTTCATGAACCCTGTTTGGTCAAAAACTGCCTGTGTTTCTTTGCCAAGGCCAGCGCCTGATCCCTTTGTTCGCAGCATGCGAAATGGATGATGATGGGTTGGGGTCATTGTTCATCAGCTGGTTTTGCTCTCCCCACTCAGTAGACGGCCTCTAGCTCTGGTGGAAAAATGGTCTTGTAATATTTCAACAAGGAGTGCCGATATGAAGTCTTTGGATAAAAGGCTTTCACAGCCTTCTGGCAGGTTGATTAACCTTAGACAATAGCATAGCATGTGATTTACAAAGCCAATTGTTTTCTGTTTGAGATATGTATTTTCCACTTGGAGTTGCTTCACCTGAGTTTCCAGGTCAATTACCTGTTTCTGTGGTCAAAAAGAGCCACGTCCATTATTGTCACTCGTCCAAAATCTTCAACTTTGGCCTTGACAGCGTTCAGAGTTTTTTTTTAATGGCGCTAGTGAGGCCTGTATTTCAGCAGAAATCGCAATTTTGTTCTTCTCTCACTGGGCGACCAGCTCGGTGATCATAAATGCTGCGGAGCAGGTGTGCTGGCTCTTGTTTGTATGCAGCTCGTGGCATTGTTCATGATATGTCCTTTTTCCAGCTTTTTGTAGACATTTTATGGATTTCAGCAGAACCTTGACTCATTCACACCCAGCCATAGAAGTTGTAGCTTGCAGGTTGTGGGGAAAGTAGTAATTAAAAAGGAAATAGAGTAATTGCTCTGGAGCTGCTCCTCATGCGTCTGACTCACTCAGTTGGCATACCGGACGTTTTCTCAATGTCTTGAAGACTCTTAAGATGAAACACACACCTCCTATAAATATAAGTGTGACAGAGGGATACAAAGATGAATGTACACAGATCGGTTAGAAAATGTTCTTAAGGCCTAGTCCAAATTTGCTCTTCTTTTTAAAGATAATTATATATTTACACAGCACAACACTGTCTCTCTATATGTGTGTGCAAATTTCCTTGTTACTGGAAAGTAAAAGATTTCCGTTCCTATCTTTCTCTCAAAAGCTATGAACATGATTCTCCTCTGAAGGAAGACCCTGGACAAGAGGATGATGAGGATGGGAAAGAGGAGCTACAAGAGGAGAAAGACAAGCTAGAAGAGGAGAAAGACGAGCTAGAGGAAGAGAAAGAGCAGGAGGAAGAAGTTGAATGTTCTGCATATCCAGAATGCAGTTCACTGGATTTCAGGAGCAGAGACAGTGAGAAAAGTCTAGATCTCACACCCTCTCCCAGACCTCTGAGTCAAGAAACCAGAAATCTCACTGCCAGTGAGCTGCTCCTCAACAAGTCAGTCAACACAAGAAATGCATGAAGTGAAAATAACATCAGAGCATTTTGAGAGACAAGTTGTTCATCTCCATCTGTCTGTCTCTATCCCCTCCTTTTCCATGCAGTATGTTTGAAAATGATGAGATCTCAGACTCAGATAAGTTCTTTACAACACTGCCGAGGCCACTGAAGCTGGTCTTTGCTCTCTACAACATGATGGTGTCCAAGTCAGAAATGCTGTGTTACTTTGTCATCATCCTCAACCACATGGTGTCGGCTTCACTCCTCTCCCTCGTTCTGCCAATACTCATCTTCCTGTGGGCCATGCTGTCTGTGCCCCGGCCCAGCAAGCGCTTCTGGATGACGGCTATTATTTACACAGAGGTGTGTTTGACATCAAAGATTTTTTTTTTCAGGACAAACAGACACAGGTCAGGTGAGATTATGTTTATTAAGCATAATGATTTCCTTCTTTTCTTTGTCTGTATACAACATCTATTGCACATCTGCCCATCCTGGGTGAGGGATCCCTCCTCTGGTGCTCACCCTGAGGTTTTTCCAATTTTTGGGAGTTTTTCCTCAGTCGATGTGAGGGTCTAAGGGCGGAGGATGTTGTCAGGATGCTGTGTAAAGCCCTTTGAGACAAACTGTTTGTAAAAATGGGCTATACAAATAAAATTACCTTGCCTTGGTGGTGGAATATTCAGAATTCTCAGAATAAATACACCAGACACGCTGAAAATTAAACAAGGGATTATTTATCGTAGCTATTCTGTGTTCATATTTTTCATGATGCTGCAACATACAGATGTGGACAATTATTACTGTCCTTGGGCAAGACACTGAACCCATACTTGCCCTCTGATGTGTCATCGGATGTGTGGATGTATGTGAATGATTAGCCCCCAAAAAGCCTGTCTGCGAACAGAGCTGTACGAATGTGTGTGTGAAAGGGTGAATGCGGCAAAAACAGTGTAAAGCGCATTGAGCGGTCCAAAGCGCTATATAAGTGCAAGTCCATTTACCATTACCATTTACAGCATCATAACAACATTCTCTGGAAAAAAACCAGGAGAAACCTCAGGGTGAGCAACAGAGGAGGGATCCCTCACCCAGGATGGGCAGACGTGCAATAGATGTTGTATACAGACAAGAAAACAGCTTACAAAATGGAATATGGGAAAATATGGAAATGGAATCAGTCAGTAAGCAAGAGCTGATGAAGGCAGCTTCTGGTGGGCAGGCTGGGCGATATAAAGGAATGGCAGGGAGAGCAGGCCAGCTTAATGGGAACACTGGTTGACTAGATGATGCAGGCAGTGATTGGTCCAGAGGGATGAACCTCTGGAGAGATCTGTGGAAACACAGAGTGTGAGACACCAAGGCCAAAGTACAAAGTGCAACAGAGGAGAGGAGAGGAGAGGAGAGGAGAGGGTAGGATAGGGCTCCATGTAACTTGTAACCAGTAGTCTAAGCCTACAGCAGCGTAGCTATAAAATGGGTCAGGGCTACCTGAGCCAGTCCTAACTAAAAGCCCTGTTATACAGGAAAGTTTTAAGCCTAGACTTAAATGTAGAGAGAGTGTCTGCCTCTCTGACCCATGGAGAGAGCTGAAAGGATTCACCTTCTTTTTGGCAACCTCCCATCCAGATCAGAATCAAGAGTCAAATCAGAATCAGAGTCAAACTCAGGGATATGGGTACAAAGATGGCTATGTTTGTGGGCAAGCTTATCTGATTGGTGCAGTTTAGAACTGTTAGTAAAACTCTTGCAGTCATAAGGATTGGTGGAAGGAGGCTGAATGTTGCAGAGGGTATCAACAGTTAGCCCGGTCCTAACCAGTCTCTTGCAACTCATATGATTTGTGCAAAGAGACTGGCCAATCTCCATTGAGAAACGTTGACTTCCTGGTAGGTGAACACTCTGCTGAAGTTTGAAAACTATTGGGTCTGCCTTTACCCAATCGCTAATCTTGGGTCGTGACATATGTGCCGGAACACAATGAAGCTGCTGCAGGTTGTAAACAATGACAACCCCCCTTTGCAAAGAGGAAAGCAAAGCAAGTGTGTGCAAGATGTCCGTCAATGACAGCAGCAGGTTTGCTCAACAAATTCAAGGTGGAACAACGGAACGAACCGCTTCACAAACATCCATCTCTGCTGCCATTACTACACCTTAAGAACCTAATGCATAACCTCAGTGTCAGTGTTCTCAGCCACTCCCTCTGACTGGCCAGTAGATTCTCTGCAGGAGAAGAGCCATGAAAGCCTTTCATTGCCAGGCAAAGTACTGAAGGGAAATGAAAATGGAGTGGAAATATGTTGGCCGGTGTAGCCAGGCTAATCAACAGCAGCATCTACAAGAACATTCCAGAATTTAAAAAACCTCAACGTTGAGTGGAATGTGTAGATGAGGCCACAGAATGCAGATTTCTGTAGCTCTGAAGTAGTAGTCCTGTGGGGTCCTTGGAGACTGTACAGGCCACTGAGTAGGAAGGTCCAGTAGCCCAGCAATGGGAAGTCACTCGTTCAAGGAGCCTCTTTATTTAAATTATGTCATCAGTAAGCTCCAAGAGCTCTGGCATATACTGACAAAGATCTTGAGGTACTTTTGTGGAGTCTGACTGGAGGACACTTCAATTGAGGGGAAAGATCATCTCTGATTTCAGCAGATAAGTCCTCTGGGCTCCAGAAAGGGCGACACAACTCAAGACAAGGCACTGTGAGCTGTCACTTGGGTGCAACTCTAGTGTGTTGACCATGACAGATGGTCAGATGACAGATCCACTTCCCTTCTCTGAGGCATCAGACTGTTTCTGCTGCAGAGAGAAATAAGTTGTTAAAAATATTCAAATCAGATTTATAATCATGGAAAATCTGAATAGTGCCAGGATCATCTGAGATTTTGGTTTTATTTCCAGCTATCCATATCATCACAGAGTCTCCTAATTGTCATAGTCTAGCGTCCTGGCCATGGCAAATTAGGGAATGGATACAACAGATGATGGTTGATGAGAGGATTTATTACCCAAAAATGAATAAACAGAAAAAAACAAATATCAATATAGGGTGTGTCAGTGATGTAAGTGTGCATGTGTGAATATAATGTATGACAGGATGTTGTAAAGCAGAACAAATAAAAAGCATGCAGAGACTGGCACATCGACACACAACTGGCCCATCTCAGGGATGAGACTGGGTGAGGGAGACACAATGATGTCAGCCTATACTTTGAAGCCTTTTAAGCACCAGGAGCACACAGCCCAGGATCTCCAAATGTGGCTGCTGTGATCACCTCCGTTCCCTCAGGTGACACAGAGCCACGGTCATCACCATGGAGACCAACATTAAGACAGGGACCGTCACACCCATCCCTCCCTAGAGTCTGTGTCCTGGTGGGATTATTGGTATACTGGTGCCCTCCATAAACAAGGAGGGAAAAATACCAACACCTGACCTTTAATGCTGTGAATCCAAACTGAGGATTACATGAATTGCTGTGAAGTACACTTGAAGTTACTGTAGGAAAGTGCAATTTGCAAGTGAAGAGTCAGAACTTCATCAACAGTCTGTTCGACCTGCAGGGACATGGACATGAAGATATTTAATGTGATAACAGGCCACAGAGGTGCTGCTTCTGCAGGTAATAAGAAATACTGTCATATTACAGTGAAGCATTACCATCCTTACTTTAAATAACATATGGTGAATATAGAATATAGAAAGATTACAGCATCATTGTATTAAACTGTAAATTGGTGGATTATTAAGATTTATATTTATGGCTACATCTATATATGGTGTATCTTTATCTATATAGAGCTTATGCTTCATAAACGGGCGCCCCCTTCAGACCAGAAACAACTCAGTTCATTAAAGGGAACTGTGCAAGTCCGGTCGTTTTACCTCTGTTTTGCTAACCCTCCTTCTGACCATGTGCATTGGTTTTCAACGAAGCCGGTGGGAAAGCAATCCATGGAGCTGTGGATAACATTATTTATCATATACAATGTTACGATGTGTGTATTTGTGTAGTCTTATCTGTAATAAACAAGAGATTACAGGTCCCGGGTGCGTTTCTGTCACGGTGTCACTGACATGAGAGCGGGACACTGGGTCGGAGCCTCTTGCAAGTTAAGAGACGCTAGTTGGAAGGCAGAGAACCTCCATCCATGTGTTTAACAAGTGACAAGTCATTTATCCAACCATCACAATTACTCGAAGCTGTTTAATTAATCCTGCATAGTTCCTCTTTAAACACTAAAATGTGGCTTCAACCCCAGCAGTATCACATAATATGTGTGATGACCATAGGCAACTTGCCAGTAACCTCTGAGCAAATCAAATTTACTGACATATTTGGCCAAGCCCACTTGATCCATGCAGTCATTCATATGTGGCAATGGAAAAGAGCCTGATTTTGTGACAGACCTGACCTACATAAAGTCAGTACAGAACCTTAATGTGCCATCCTGAAACCAAAATGCACTGAGAAGCCCAATTAGATGACTAATGCACAGCAAAATCATTTTGGAGTCACCCATAGCTTATGTCAAACAGTGAAATTGTTGCTTTTGGTAAATGGTAAATGGACTTGCACTTATATAGCGCTTTTCTAGTCACTCAGACCACTCAAAGAGCTTTACACTGTTTGTCCCATTCACACTTTCACACAAACATTCATCCAGTGCTAGACACAGCACTTGAACCTTCCGGTTAATGAATGGCCTGGTTGACCTCCTGAGCCATAGCATCTTCAACATGGAAATCATGTTCATTCAAAGTGTGCTGCAAAGGAATATCATCAAAGGCAAGGCAAAGGCAATTTTATTTGTATAGCCTATTTTTACAAACAGTTTGTCTCAAAGGTCTTTACACAGCATCATGACAACATCCTCTGCCCTTAGACCCTCACATGGACTGAGGAAAAACTCAGGAGAAACCTCAGGGTGAGCAACAGAGGAGGGATCCCTCACCCAGGACGGGCAGACGTGCAATAGATGTTGTATACAGACAAGAAAACAGTTTACAACACAGAAGGACACACAGTTTAATGACTGACTCTTCAGCCTGTTTTGATGCTGGCAGGAGAGCCAGTAAAACACCCACACATCAGACCCCTGTCAGGTTCTGGCACCCCATGTTTTTCCATTCTCCCTGTGACATGCACCAAAACTGGCACACAGCTGAAGCTGGACACACACCTCCACTGATGCCCTCATACAACAAGCATATGTACCAAAACCTGGTCCGCACAGGAGAGGTGCCGAATGACTAGAGGCTCTGCTTTCATATACACAAGTAAATGATATCAATGTGTTTATGATTATCTTAATCTAATATATCATAACTACTGACGAATTTATGACCCTGCTTATTGGCTACAACAAAGAGGAGACACACTGTGATGAAGTCTTAACAAGAAGATATTTTTTAAACCAAACTCAAATAATGTGCAAAGCAGGATCATTAAAATGGGTTGTGGATGTCAGGATGGTCATGAGTGGTGAATGTGTGTGCATGTGTCGTCAGGATAACAACACAGCAAGAGGACAACTTAGGACAGAATCAGTGAGACAAACGTAAAATGGGTGCCTCTAGAGGAAAAGGCTGCCGGCAGCAACAGTGTGTCAGAGGAAGCAGACTGACATATCCAACCCCTCTTATACAGCACTCAGGATGTGTTGATTCAGGTCAGTCCTGACACTCAGCACCCCCCACCACTCTGACTGCCTCCTACACAGGGACAGAAAAAAAGAAATACAATGACCCACAAGCACAGTGGGAGGGATTGTCACAATAATAAGCACTGATTGTGTTTATCCTTTTTATCTCCAGAGCCCGTCCACAGGGATACAGGTTTAAGTGAACCCACACAAGTTTTTATTGTTTCATGTTGTTGTAGTGTTTCATCCAGATGGAAATAGCATACAGGTATGTTTTAGAAAAGGGTCTCAGAGTGGGTAAATCACAGATCTCCTCTCCAGTGTTCTTGTGTTGACACCCAAAACGGATCTTTTGTGAAACCTTGTTGTCATACCCCCCACCGCTCCAACCTGTCACCTGAGCCACACCGCTAAACCTGATGATTATTGAGTCCCTTGGACACTGCAACTGAAACAAGCCCATGACTGACACGACTCCCAGTCAACATTTAGTCAACTTATGTTTGGAGTTTGAATACAGTGGGCAAGCTTTCCGTCTTCTCTGTTTTTGGTGTGTATGTGTGTGGCAGCGTTACAGCGTTAAAGCTCCTCACAGGCCTGACAAATACAACAGCGTTTTGAGTTGTTTTCAGTGGATCTGTGTGTGCACACAGATATTTCTTGAAACAATGCCATGTTTATGGAAAACTTGTGGTAAAACACACAGACAACACAAAAACAAGGCTTTTTTTTTTACAGGCTTTTTATGCATTTATTTTGAAAGGACGGCTGAAGAGAGACAGGAAGAGGGAGAAAGAGTGAGGGGAGGGAATGACATGCCGCGAAGGGGCCGTCGGGTGGAACTGAACCCGTTACAAGCTCAAGCCCTTCAAAAAAAAGCCTGCTAATCTTCTGACTGTCAGAGGAGAACGCCCAATGGGAGGCCACCAGC
>OMNW01035033.1:5731-26821 GCA_900303245.1 Selene dorsalis | reverse complement strand
AAATTAAAGTCATCCGTTTTACAAGTGAGGCAGACGCAGCAGTTGAGGATACAAAAATATTAATAAGTCATTCATTCTGGACAATTAAAAGCACTGTAGGCTCAGCACCTGAATGGAGGGACACCAGAGAACCTACCTAATCAGAAAACTAAAATAAAAAAATAAAATAATCTACGCAGTCACTTGTAATGGAACACAACAGCAAAATTGGCAAAATCTACATAATCACAAGATGAAAATCTCCACTACCTGCAACCAGCAACAAAGAAAATTAATGTAGAGCTAATAGTATAATCAGAATGACAGGCTGCAGTAAAACAAAAAATTGCAAAATAAATGTAAAGAATATACCATAAAAAAATAACCAACCCAACAAGAATATTAACAACAAATTTAAAGTTACTCCACTGTTCGCTCACTGTGTTTGTGATGTGCAGCGTTGCGGATCCCCCAGACAGCAGGAATCACGGGGACCCAAGAGATCTCGCATATTCACACATAATCCCGCAATATGGCGGTATGTAGAACCACAAAACCAAAAACAGTTGATTTAATCCAGAGGAGTGGAAGGAAAACAACTCTGTGTTTACCTGTTGATCTGCCTATTTTGTGATTTTTTGTGTGGACCCCCACAATCAGCATCTCCTCGTCCGTGGTGTCATCGGGGTGAAATGATGTCTGACCTGTTGACTTCAGGCCTGCCTCTGCCCATTACGATGTTTTCAAGGTGTTGTGCAGGGAAGTATGGTCTGCCATGAACACAGTGCGTTTTATTTTGAAAGTAACCGGATGTTTTATGTTGTGTCTGTGCATGACGGCCTGTCATACACAATCTTTGTGCTGTAGCTGCGTTATTCTCTGGTGTCCAATAAAAATAGAAGCTCTGCGTATGTATTGCGGAGGGCCCCAGAGCTGTGCCCGTAGCCAGTGGAAGCACAAACATTGACAGGAATTGAAATGTATCGGCTCCACAGCAGTGCCAGAGTGCACACGCATCTAGTGGAATTTAGCTGTTGGGGGCAGGCAGGAGGCAAATGTGGTATTTTACTACCTCCTGACTCCCCCCGCCCCCAACATTACAACCCACATCATCAGAATGTTCAATAATATGTCAAAATCAGTGTAACCTTGTTCTTCTGCATTGTCACACTCACTCTGCTTCCTCTTGTTAGTGATTCCATTAATGTGACCAGATCTCATCTCACTCAGATGTGGAACAAAGACTACATTTGTGTGAGACAATGTGGGATATTGCACTGAGTGGTAAATGATAGTTCAGCTGCTGTTACCTTATCTGCATTTGACTCTTGGTTGGATTTTAGCAGGAACGTATCTATAGACTGGGAACCCTCTTTCATTGTTGGTGTTGTTTCAGGTCATATCCATCTCTGTGTGAAAAATGACTCAGACAAACATAACAAAACACTCTAGGAATCACCTTGGACTGGTTGTACCCATGGATAGTTTACCAGTCTTTGTTGAAGCTGTATTTCCTTGTCTTTTCCATGGTCGTAATTTCCTCTCTTGCAGAAACATGGAAAAGGTTTTATTTGGTGTGCACGGTGTGGGCATCACTAATGCTTAATAGACAGAAGAGTGGCAGCATGTGGCAGATGCTGTCAACAGTGTTGGCTCAGAGGGCCAGACTGTGGCTGAACGCAAAAACAAATGGTCTGACATTTAAGTGAAGGCGAAAAAGTGAGTGTGTGTACGACAGGTGGGGAAAGGGACCCCCCCACACACACACACACACACAAATAGATGAAAAGCTGGTGGGGATAACTGGAGAATCCTTCCCAATGCAGTGGTGACGGAGGGGGACGGAGACACAGATGGACCAGAACCACCCCGTGCACTCTCTCACAGTTGATTAACGAGGTGGCCAAGGAGTTGTAGGACATCAAAACTGTCTTAACAACGATAAAGTTAACACTTACAGTAAACAGTTAAAAATAATTTCTCTACCTCTTGTGTTTCATATGTATTGCATCACTTCCAGACACTGGAGTACAGCGGCAGCATTTGGTTCAACCACTAGGGGATGGGGGTGGAGGTCAGGGACAACATTTGCCTCAGCTGGTAGTGGCACATTCTCCTTTTGTGCCGTGTTGTGTAACACAGCATCCACCTTACACACCTCTGCAGGTGGGTAACACAGGCTTCCTCCTGTGGCACAGAGGCACCGCCACCTGCTCTTCAGCAGCCTAATGGCTCGCTCCACAACAGTGTGCCTGTGGCGCATGTTGTAGTTTTATTCCTATGTGCTCTGTGGGTTGGGAAAAGGAGTGAGCAGCCACCGCTTGAGGGGACATCCACTGTCACCTGCAAGGTTAGAGAATGGGCTTGGTTCTGCAGTAGAGGGTAGTTGCAATAACTCAACATTTCTCCATGAGTAACCCTTACCTAGAAGCCAGTCATGCTGCACAGCTCCAGGCTCAAGTCTGCACCCCACACTGCTGTTTCTTAGAATGAATGAGTCGTGGCTAAACCCAGGCCAATGAGCCACTACATTGTTGGCGTCACATATGATTTGAACGTTTAGAGCAGGGGTCTCCAATGTGTTGTTTGCGGGCTACCAGTAGCTTGCAGCCCCTTTTCGAAGTAGCTCGCCAAAGAGTTAATGAATCATACATAAATTTGAACTTGATTGGTCACTCTGTGTCTTAGTTGTTGCTGTATTGTATCTGTTCCAACAGATCTGTATCAGTAAGGTGGTCCTACAGTATGGGACCCATAACATACTCCTGGGTCAAATATCTCAGAAGCTTGAAATAATGGACGGAGCCCACACAAGATGGTGACGTGCACAGTTGCAAAAGCTTGGAGCTCTCTCCACCGGCATAGTCTTTTCACTCTACTGGTGCTACTGAGTATTTTCCCAAGATGGCCAGACCACCACCAGGGATTCCTGCAGCAGTGAGTCAGAGGAGAAGACTCTGGCTGTGGTGTGTGTAGCCAGAAGAGAGGCAGGCAAGTGTGAAGGCTAGGCTAAAGGCTAATCCCTTCAAACCACTGCTCCCATCCATCTTTCCCTCTAATGGCCAATCAATCCACTACTAGATGGATGAAATCCTCCTGGGACGGGCAATGCAGAGAATTTTCACTGAAACCTGGCTGGAAAACACTGTTCCAGTGGCTATTGACCGAGCAGGCTTCACCGCCCACTGGTCTGACAGGACAGCAGACGCAGGTAAGAAGACTGGCGGAGGCCTGTGTGTCTATATCGACAATTCCTGGTGCACACAGACCACGGTGATGGACAGACTCTGTTGTCCCGACATGGAATTCTTGCTGCTTAAATGTAGAGCGTTTTATCTCTGTCGTGAATTTTCATCTGTTTACATCTGTGCTGTGTACATACCGCCAGATACTAGTGCTAAGCTAGACCTAACACAGCTATATGACGGTATAAACAGCCTGGTTGCGCATCCAGACAATGTTTTTATCGCAGCACGATTTTAATCGTGTTGACTTAAAGACTGTCCATCACAAATTCTATCGCAATGTGAAATGCACAACCAGGGGATAAGACACTGGAACAGGTGATACCAATGTAGCAGATTCATACAAGACACAGGCACCTAGGCCTGTCTGATCACCTGTCACTGATGATGCCATCCTAAGGATCCAGGACTGCTTCTCCTCCACAGACTGGGATGTTTTCAGACACCACAGACCCCTCACACGTGAGTGTTTGGATGTATACACCTCATCCACTCTGGATTACATCAACTACTGTGTGGACAAACCCGGAAGCAGGTACGTGTGTCTCCTAATAGGAAACTTTGGATGACGCACAGGGTCCAACTGTTAAATCAGAGCCGGGCATGCAGCTTTCAAATCTGGGGGCAGCACAGTGTATAGCACTGCCAGGACTGCACTCGGGAGGGGCATAAAATCTGCCATACAAAAATGCTGTACAAACGATGAATTGAAGCCCATTTTTACAACTCCACCAACTCCCAGCAGGTGTGGGAGGGTATCAGGGCCATACCAGTTTGCATACAGGGTGAACAGGTCGACAGAAGATGCAGTAGCTATTGTCCTCAACACTTTGTTAGAACATCTGAAACACAAAAACATGTATGCTAGGCTCCTCTTCATTGACTTCAGTTCAGCATTTAATACCAAACAAGCTCCATAACTTGGCTCTTAACATTTAGAAAACCAGGGCTATAATTGTGGATTTCTGCAGGAACAGAGACATCAACTCACCCACCACTCACTATTCCAAATGAGACGGTGGAGAGGGTCACCAACTTTAAATTCCTTGGCCTAATGGTGACAGAGAACTTAGCGTGGGGCAGAAAAAAACAGTAGTAAAAACAACTGGGAAAATCATTAGGACCTGCCTCCCGGCATCAGCACCACCTACACCACCCGCTGCCTTCGTCGAGTGCACAACATCCTGTGTGACCAGCACCACCCTGCACACCACCTGTTCCAACTGCTGCCCTCAAGGAGAAGGTTCAGGACCATACGCACCAGAACCACCAGACTGTCCCACTGTCTTTCCACAGGGTGTGAGGCTGCTGAACAACCAGCCACCCCCCCTCTCTGCCCCTGACCTCACACACTATACCCCATCACTACAATAACTGTGAACTGGACTTTGCATTGCTGCAACATACAGCATTTACACGTCTGTCCCCTGCTCCTATCCCCCTATATTCTACATTACACTGTTTTTTTCTTGTCTCTGTGGTACTACGCCTGTTCAAGTGTTGCTCTAGTGCCATTTCGTTGTTATTTATATTGTGGTATTATAACATTGACAATAAAGTAAAGTAAGCTCCTTCAACACCTCCTAACAGGTCTGGGATAACACATGAAGGTAGGCTGTGATATCCTCAACCTAGCAGCCAATTCCCTATGTGAGGTTAGGTTTAGGGTTTTTCTGGCACCTTCCAGAGTTCCAGGAACACAGCATGTAGCAGTTGGAACCGGCTGATGAGCCACTCAACATAATGTGGCAATAGATCTTGTTGGTCCCTGAAGATCTGCTCCCCCCAGAGTCTTGTTTGCACCACATCCTCTAGCAGTGCCAGATAAACCCTTGTCCGCCTTTATGCATTGTGAGCGCATGCCTTTTTATATCTAACCATCACTTCATTTTCGGAACAGCTGTGATTGTAACAGATGAGATACAGGTGCTCTGACACATCATGGTAAGCAGGTAGTTAGAAGCAGACTTAGCACAGGAATAAGGAATTAAAATGGGATGAGAGACACAAACCATGACACTCATTAGCAATTTGTTGTGCAAAAAGTACCCACTGGCAGTACCAGAGGCCAGCAACACGTTTAAATATTACTCTTAGAGATGTATCATTACTTTGCTCCTGTAAAATGTCACTGTGTGACTGACAAGACAGGACATCCAGAACATCGATGGCTTTATCTTCTCGTGCCATATCAGGAAATGATTTGCTCACGACACACATAACCACACAGAATAGACCTCCAGCCCCACGCCCCGACTGAGAATACAGACTCCAGTATCTGTTCCCTTGGACAAAAGTAAATCTTAGTCACCATAATTAGATTATATGCCTCCGGATTCCTCAAGGTTTTAATAGGGACTCTCGCATCACTTCCTACTAGAGACATTGAGCCACCTCAAATGAAAAGAGCTGCCAAAACATCAGATTCACAAGAGTTGGAGATAAGCACCATCTTTAACAAGCACAGCAAGTGCAGCCTTTCTCATGACAGTAATTGTACATATCAGGTTCAAAATTGCCACTGGCCTTAACTTTTGGACCAACCAGCCTCTCCTGAATGCTGCAGCTCAAATGAGACACTGGGACCAATATCACTCCTGGCAAAAGCATTGTGATGCACAGAGTGCTCCCTCTCACTGGTCTTATGATGCAACACATACTCCTCAGCCAACACATTTGCTACATATGTGATTTTATGTTCTGCAACATGTTGAGCAACACTTTCTGGAATAAAATTCTTAAACTTTTCCATAATCATCAAGTCACAAAGCTCATCAAAAGTCATGGCCATGAGCGCAGACAACCAAGGTCTGAGATGCATTATTAATTCCCTGAAAAACTCCATGTAAGTTTGACCAGTATTTTTCCTCCTAGTTTCAAAACGCTGGTGAAAAGCCTCTGGAACAAACTCATATGCTTTAAGGACCACATGCTCAATGATGAATCAGCTTCCAGCACCTTTCCAGGGAGCACACACCAGAGCACCAGACCCCAGTCTGCATCAAACCAAGCCTTAGCTACGCCCTCAAATATTTTGGAAATGATATCAGGGTCCTTTTCATTAATCAGAGGCACTAATTATTAACATCAAAACAACACTCAGACTTGGACACCTGTCTGCCCTGACCTTGGCCATATAACATTTCACTTCCAAATCCAGTTTTGTCCTCTCAGATTGCTGGCAGACTCTCTCAACTCAAAGTTAAAGGAGACATATTATGCTGTTGCAGTCAAAACGTAGCGTTTCAGGAAGTGGCTGCATGGTGGTTGAAATTTTTCTTGACCTCCGTATGAGACAACTAAGGAGTTTTTGGAGCTGCAAAATCATGCAGAACTACTCTGTATGTGTTCAAAACTGACACAACAATCAATCAATCAATCAATCAATCAATCAATTTACAGTCATGGAAAAAAATGATTAGACCACCCTTGTTTCTTGTTCATTTTAATGCCTGGAACAACTAAAGGTACATGTGTTTGGACAATATAATGATAACAACAAAAACAGCTCATCAGTTTAATTTAAGAGCTGATATCTGGCCATTTTCCATGGTTTTCTTGAGAATAACCAAAATCACTTCAGTTCTATCTATCTATCTATCTATCTATCTATCTATCTATCTATCTATCTATCTATCTATCTATCTATCTATCTATCTATCTATCCCATTATATTCACACTTGCTCACTCGAGTGAGCATGTGTGAATATAATGGGATGGTATGATGGGATGTTGTGAAGCATGTAGCCCAGGTTCTCCAAATGGGGCGGCCATGATCACCTCTGTTACCTTGGAGGTCACAGAGGAACAGTCATCATCATGGAGAACAACATTGAGGCAGAGACCTTCACATAATGTTATTCTGAGCTGCAGCGATGAGGAAGAGTAAAAGCATCAGCACTGAGTTAAAGAGTCTTTGTTCAATCAAAATTAAGTTGTAATAGGAAAAATATATTTGTGTGTTGTGATAATTTCTCCATGTAGCCATTGTACTGGACTACTTGTGATTTCTAGGGGTGCCAGCCGGAGCTCCCTCTGACCAGTTGAATTTAGAGACAGGTTAATCCCCACCAGGACACACAATTCAGGAATTTGTGACCCTTCAATCAAACCACCAGATCCAGCATGAGAGAAGATACAGACAAGGGGGACTGGCCAAAACATTTTTCTGTAATTTCGCTGTAGTACAAGTGAATACATAGGTACTGATTCTATACTTCAAGCCCACATATTAGTTTATGAAAATGTACTTTGAAGTGCACTGTAATCAAACTTATACTGTTAGTCTAATAGTTATCTACTTCAGGTCCATGTTTTAGTTCATGAAAGTTTACTTTAAAGTATCCTTAAGAAAACTTAAATACTGAAAGTTTACTGAAAGTGTATATAACTAGTAGTATATTACTACTATACTATATATAGAAGTATATAACTAGTAGTAATTACATTACTATTACATATTCAATACAGTGCATATGCACTTTTCAGTTCTACAAAGTATTAACCTGGAATATATATTTATCTGTACTTTAAAGGTCCTGTGTGTAAAATGGGAAGGGAACCGCGACATCTAGCGTTCAGATTCTAGACTTGCTTGGATTGCATTCACCCCTTCCGTCGGCAAAGTGATGGTGGCCTCCAAGGACCAAAAAAACTTATGCGGAAATGGTGTCTTCCACGACTGAGATGACTGAGAGTAGTTCAGGATCATCAAGCGATGAGGTGAAGATGTAAACCATATTACGACATGTTATACGTTATCAGTGAGAGGTTAGGAGTGTCTCATTCCTAATTGTAGAGTGGTTCCAATTCCAAAACCAGTATTGGAAATGACTTCAGTACTGCTGAAAATGCTGGCATCTGTGTCAGCGAGTACCTCTTAGCTCTGTTAAGTCATTAGCTCCGTTAGGTCTGTTAGGTCCGTTAGTGCCGTTAGCTCCATAGGCGACTACAGTCGAACTGGAGCGGTTCGTTTATTAAACGAAATGAGCGGCACTCACCACGTTTGTCCCCTTTCAGCTACTGTATTCAATGCAACATGGCAGCCTTCGGTTGGGTGCACCACCACCTACGTATTTGTAAACAACTCATTCTAAGCCACGAGAAAGCTTTCATTTGTATGCGATTGTGATTAGACTTCAGTAAATACATATTTATGAAAGCAATATTTGATTTTTGCTGAGAAAAAGCCAAATAAGGTACACAGTGTGCCTTTAAAGGTGTCATGTGTGGGATGATAATACTTGCACTTGTCACACTCTATATCAAGGTGCAGGCCACAATCACAAAGCATATAGAAGAAATGCTGTTTTTTTTAACTCTCCTTCCCACATAATCCAATGAGTTTTTATTAAATATCTCCTGGGACCCATTGAAGTTATTCATGATGCTGAAGCGGGCATTAAAACACAATTGAGTTTGTGTGCTAAGGGCATGGAGACTGAATTGTGCCTCTGCACCGCCTGCTTGTATATTCACCCTGATGAGTGCGCTGAGAGACTTCACTGGTCCACACTTATCTGAGAGCCGATCCATTAGCTGACATTTAGTTCAGGCCAACAATAATGCTCATTAGAGGATGGGTTTCAAAATTGAATGCTCCCTCTATTGTAGTGCTCCCTTTTGTTCCCCCTATCTTGTGATTTTTATCATGGAGCGCAGACAGCCAGGGAGTAAGGTATTAACGAGGGATGGAACATGCAGCTAATTTATTTAATTTGACACAAGTGCAAATAATAACAAGTGTGCGCATTTTCCATGGTGACCAAGACAACAGTAAAATTATAGCTGGATTTCACCGATGTGAACAAAAGAGACTCATACGAGCCACTCAGTGCTGGTGAAACACATTTGCATCCCTCTCTATGTAAAGTATCCATGTATATATTACATTTTAATATACATTGTCTGTTCTTCCTTTTGGTTAGATGGATTGAAACTATTTATAATTAATGAAATCTTTGATATTTGCAAGTCCATTAAGTGTATGTGGTGAGAAAAGAAACTGACGCACAGGGGTCTGTTTTTCCTTCATGATTTGCATGGAATAAATACAGAGAGCTGCAGCTCTGCATGAGTAACAACAAGACTGGGTCAACACCTGCTATATAGCTGGACTGTGTTGTAGGCTATTAGCATTCAGCTGAGTGTCTGTTCTTTTTCTGTTCTTCTCTCTGCTCCTCTCTAGGCTCACAAATACAGTACTTGTATAGAGATGAATTCACAATAAAGCTGCTCTTACTTGCATGTTTTCCTGTCTGTTTGAAACTTTGGTCACCGAAACTACAAATTAAACAGAAGTCACTTCCAAGCTTCTTCTGTGCTAAAACCCTGATGGTATAACATCTGACAACATCCATTTAGCCTGTGCAGGCTGTGAACTTTAATAATGCAAATTTAACATGTTTAATACACAAACACACCAGCATCACTGTAATGCACAAGGACCAACGGACTACATCGGCACAGCGTGAAATGTGGTTCGGCTCGTTTATCAAACTGTACCTGACCTACCTTAGACCTCCCGCTTGCTCCTGTGGTTATCTCTCTCATGTGGCCTATGCAAAGAAGGTGAGTTTATGTACCTTTCTGTACGTGCGTGTAACTAGCTGAGAGTGGGAGTTGCTTCACTTGCCCACTCCTTCAGTATCGCTTCTGGACTCGACACGACCGGACTCGGTGAGGCTGTAGATCAGGGCTCGCTCCACTCGGCAACTTGGCATTTAGTTCATTTGGTGAGACTTCAGCATGGAAGCCCGGAAGCCCTGGGGAAACTCCGCCCCCAGACCAGGTGACATGGATTCTTCAATTCCACCCACTCACAGGTCAGCGCTGGGAGCTACCTCCCATCTCGTGATATGTTTTTGTGTTGTGTATTAGTGGATCAGTCTACCTTGACCTCACCTGCCCCTTCTCAGTTCACCTATTTTACACCTCCCAGAGGCGTTCGTAACACCTACAATGTAATAATATGTGTGCAGAATTTAAATAATGTGACAATAATGAACAAAACTCCCCATGCAAAGCCATAACAAAAAATCAGGTGCCAGTTGGTCACAGGGAACATCATAATGACTGAAATGTACTGAGCGAACGACATGTTTCACATCTGGCTCCTTCAGGTTCACTCAGTAAAATTAACTGTTCACTCACAGGTGGGATCAATATATGCAGGCAGGCTGCATACCTCTGGGTCTAACTAATAATCACAGTCCTCACTCTTACTCTCTCTCTCAGCAACTCCACAGCAATCTATAGGAAACACACCTCAAAAGTACAGGATCATCTCAATAAATGGGAATATCATGGAAAAGCTCATTTATTTCAGTAGTTCAATTTAAATAGTGATACTCATATATTATATAGATTCATCATGGAGAGACTGAAATAGTTCAGGATTTTATTTCTTTTAATTGTAATGATTATGGCTTGGATTTAATGAAAACCCAAAATTAAGCTATGGTTATTATTAACATCATTTAGATGGTGGTTATGGCCCAATAGTAAGACCTACACAATGTGAAGAGCAGAAGGAACCAAAAAAATCCATTCTCTCTAGAGGCTGCAGACCTGCAAAGAAATTGACCAATCACAGCCATCTGGCCCGGATGGCTGTGATTGGAGTTTCTCCTTGCTCAAATTTGCACTCTCTCTTGTACCCTCCATCCAATCCCCTTTTTGAATTTTGACGCTCCGCTGCTCCTCGTCCTGCCTCGTCCCAACCCCCTTTTGTATTTGAAACAAGCTGTTTGTAAGGCCCTGAGCAATTCAGCTACACCAGTTTCATGCTGCCCCACCGGCAACGGCCGAAAGAAAGCACAAGTCTGCCACTGAAAAGCCAGAGACGAAGAGGAGATGTGACACGCTGAGGGCTCAAAGCCGAGTAAACATCGGGTCATCGTTTTTCAAATCTTTCTCATCGTCTTTCTCAACGTCGACCATAGCTTTCAGTAAATCATAAAATGAGAATATGGTGAAAAAGTTCACTGTGCAACCTGATACAAAAACAAGGAATAAATGATACAAACCTACAAGATTTTACACATTTACAAATACTGTAGCAGTATCTGTAGATGCTCTAGAAGAGACAGAGGTTAATATTCATACACTACACAAAGGACACACCTCACAAAAAAGGCTAGATGATGCAGAAAGAGAGCGAGGACTGTGATGATTGGTCATTAGACCCAGAAGTATATACCACACCTGCATATATCGATCTCACCATTTAATTTTATTGAGTGAACCTGAAGAAGCCAGGCGCGAAAAGCAATGTTCGCTCAATAAGTTTCAGTAAAGTCAACAGTGTGTGGTGCTTTATTTTGATTTTTCACGTGACAATAAATCAATTGAGTAAAATATACCGATACAAATGAGCAGAGAATTGGCTGAAAAAACTAGGACAGTCTTGAAAACTGTACCTGACATGATACGCAGCAGTGCCTGAGGCTGTGACCTTGGCAGTAAATGCTTGTATTGGGGGAAAAACAATAAAATACAGATACTGCGATGTTCACTTTGTGTCATACATCAGGCTGCCAATGTCTGTGAAGGACAATGGCAGCATAAATTAGTGAAGAGCTGCGCACAGCCAGTTGTCCTTAATAGAAATGCAAAAATAGGCAGCAGAGAGTACATAAAACAAGTGCACCATCCTCACATATGCTCTTTTTGATCATAATTCTGACTGTAGGCTTGTTTCTATTCAGCAATTATGAATATTTTAAACAAGTAAGATGCTTTTACACCCTCAAGTATTACTTGATTGTACGCTCTTTGATTAGCGTTCACCACTCTGCCATTACAAATTGGGCCTTAAAGGCTCTTTATTAAAAGCAAACTTTTAAAAGGAAAGCGGTGGTGATATCATTCCAGCTGATTCCATCTCTGTGTTTCTGGGATAAATGTTTCCTTTTGTTGAACTTTATCAGAGAACACCATTAATGAAAAGACACATCACAGAGCAGGTCCGGCACCATTCGCTAAGTAGTCACTTAGCTCACCATTTATCACCTCAGATATTAGCTTGGCCTCCTGTCATTACATCGAACCCCTGAAAGGTAATCAATCTGTGGGTGATGCCCACGGAAAGGGACCGCTGAATGATTGATGCGAGAATGAAACAAGACATGAAGCTGGAGGAGTTCAAATAAACACGTGAGCCTGGGAGCGTGTTGAATGGGAGGCTGAACAGCAGAAACCGGGACAAAGGGCTCCTAATATCGCGTCATGTGTGGGAGAACAAAGGGATCTGCATGCATGCAGTGTTTGGCTGTGCTGTGTGATAGTACAGATGGCAGGGTGACACTGGGAGAGATAAGCCCACTGTGTGACTTGGAATTGAAAACCACCCAAACAGACACGCTCACAGTCTGCAACGCCTCCATCTCCACATCAGGCCCCCAGAAGACCTGTCTTTGAAGCTGACGGGCGGAGTGGCAGCATTGAATTCACCATCGCTTCACACACGGCCTTTTCAACGAATGCTTATAAGAAAACAAGTTAGGCACAAGTGGAAATAAACTTATAAAATGCTTCGGAAATGTGTGACTTAGTTTAGTCAGGCAACATTTCTTCACTAAAGACATCCCTTGCACCCAGCTCACTTCCATCATGGTTCAACAGCAGTCAGCCTCCAAATTGCCTGCCCTGGGGGTCTGCTGCTTTTTTCTCCCCACAACATCAATAACTGCAAAGAAGAAAAACGATACCCTGAGAAGAATGAGCCTGGAATTAAACAGGAACAACAACAACAGCACAAACACACACACACACACACACACTTGCTCAGTGAATTAATACCAGCTTACATTTGATCTAGAAACATATTCAACTTTGCTAAGTTTTTGCACCAGCTCCGGAGGAGGTGCACCGGATAGTAAGTGATGGTGTTCTCCTGCAGTGAAAAATCTCTTTAAAGACACCTGCAGATGAGACAGGTTTTCCGGCACGTCTTTGTATTCCAATGAGTGAATGTGATGCCAGTGGAGGGATGACCTTTAATTGTGCCAGGAGGAGCAGTGGATGGTGAGTCATTATACCACTGAATGACAAGCAGTGTATTTCATTTACTCAGGCAGACTCATCCCAAAGATGAAGAAAGCACTGCATGAATAGAAGAGAAATGTCTGTGAAATACATCAAGGTCTTTTATTCAAGACAGGGCTCCAAGTAGCAAGAAAGCCTCCTCCTTAATTTGAAACTTGAATTCCTCTCAATCCATATAGCCTCTCTTTAGGACAGGGTATCGCCTTTACACTATGTTGTCATGGCAACAGTATAGAAAGCTTAATTTGGGTGGCCCTTCAGCAGCCCCCTGATTATCTGTAGAAGTGCTTAAATAGTGAGTAGGCTGTCGGCGCCTCCTTTGCGTTGAAGCCTTAATGATTAATTGAAATGTCTATTGTAGGAAAGAAAGGCTCTGTAGGTCAACACAGCAACAGCCATAAAATCTTCTATGTGTGCAGCATTGCTCAGGCAGTAAGGGAAAACCTAATCATGTGAGAGGAACAGTTTGTGTGGTGCTCACACAGGATGCTCATGCTATGCCCGTGCCGTTGTGTTGTGACCTCAATCACATCTCCCACGGTCAGGCCACGGCCCCATCAGGTATATCATCTGGTGTTTGTTACAGGGAATCTGCAGATAAAAATAGCCACACTTGTATCATGCATGAGCTCCACATAGGTGTGAAAGCAAGTCACAAGAGGGCAGCTAATAACAGCTGAACGTGACGTGAAAATGGAGTACATTTAAAGGAGACATGTCATGCCCCTTTTCCACAAGTTAAAATAGTTCCCAGGTGTCTTAAAGACATGTCTGTGACTCTTTTCATCCGCTCAGAACAGTCCTGTTCAGAACGGCTGGTTTCAGCGCCCTGTCCCTTTAAATGCAAATGAACCACTGCTAGCCCCGCCCCTTCTACCAGTACCTGTACTCACAGGTAGGGGTGGTATTATGCAAATTCAAAAGTTAATGACATCATTGTCTGACAACTGAAGGAACAGCTCATAAAACCACAATCAATTCAATCATGGGAGCAAATTACAGATTTTTTTTGCCAATTCTCGCATTTTGGGGGCCGGAAGGCAAACACCCAAATATATGTTAAAGAGCCTTCAAAAGTGATATTTCCATAATATGTCCCCTTTGAATCCCAGCTCCTTGTCGGCAGCAGTCAGGGTGAAATTTAGTCAGTGGTTTCCACTGAGCTCTGATCACAGTGAGCAGTCAGGGACTCCTTGCTTGTACTAATTTTTGGGCATGTAGATGATACCACAGGGATAGGACACTACTGATCCATATTTCCACACACACACATGCATGCAAGAGCCATATGTAAATGTTCACCAGTTCTGACACGTGTCCTGTTTTTTGTTTTTTGTTTTTTTTTAGCATGCTTAGGCCCTGAAACATGCTAATCATTTTTATGAGCCAAGGACAATAATGAACAGAGGAATTTCAATAGAGTCCCTTGGTGCTTGGGCTTAATTAGTGAAATGTAACAATTTCTGATCCATGTTGCAGAGTTGGGGTCAGTTGCATCATCTGAATTCTTCCATTCAGATGAATATCATGAATTATACATAACATGTGCAGCGTAAACATCATGATTTATGAGTAAAAATTCTTGGTTGAAAATGGGACACCAGTCCACATAAAGGACAATTTGATTTTAATTATTGTCTTGATATTTATTTCTTCCTCTTCTTCTTTTTTAAATTGATTATTATATTATATTTATTAATCACTTTTCCTATGAAAGTGTTGTGCTTAGCTGGTTTGTTTTTGAAGTCTCTCCCTTCCCCCATCCCTGAGGAGCTCTTTTGCCTCCAACCAGGCTGTTACCTTTGATAAGAGTATACAGCTACTTACCTGGTTAAATAAAGGTTCTCGATGATGATAATGATGATGAAAGTCCATAATAGACACAAGAATGGAGACTTGGTTAATGTGTTCATCCTCTGCAGATGATCACTTGATCCATGGTCTGGTGGACTAAAAACACATCTGTTTGTCAGAGAAAATTTATTTAGTCTCTGTGTAATATTAATTTGGCAGATTGATGGTGGGAAGAGTTTTAGGTCCATAATGCTGCATGTACTTACTACACCCTTCTTCTTCCATTGGTTGGTGGCTGATGTTGGACCTGGTATGTCTATAATATCAATAATATTAATAAATATGATGGTTTGGTCGGTCTGGTGCAGCCACCACCATTCTCCCTGATTTGATTTCCCTCAAACTAACTCATCACAATCATCAAACTCATCAGCCACCTACTCACCCTTCCAGGTGAGTAGGTGGCTGATGAGGCTTGATTAATGTCAGGTGTACAGGTCGTTAACTCCAGCTCCACCCACCTCCTGACCAACCTCCAGCAGACAAACACACAGATCACACACACCCAACAGAGGAAATCATGATCTAATCCAGAGGTCTTCAGGAGGGAGTCCTACTGCATGGGGGTTGTGAAATTTTTGGTTAAAATTAAATTAAAATTACAGCATGAATTTCTCAAGTATTATAATAGCTCAGTGTTGTACACAGAATAACAGGTATGTTTATACACGGCAGTGGCGCTGATAGAGCATCACTCATTTTTGTTTCCACATTTATGAATAAAATAAAAACAATGAAAGACAATTTGAATAGCTTGTATGCGTGATTATAATGCAATTGATAGACATTGTTGATACTGGCTAACAAGATGTGTTTAGAGATATCCTTTATTTACAAAAATAATTAAAATAAAATGAATGCATAATAACAAGATACTTTTATACAAGGCACAGGTCCCAGTATAATACACAATAGTAGTGGACCGGCTGATCTAATCTATCTGTTCTCCAAAATTTAACAGCAATACAAAAGACCTTGAACAATGGACTTGTTCTACCTTTGTTTCCTCAGTCTGAAGTGTGGCATTCCCTCCCTATAATAAACGTGCTACTCATACAAGCAGCTTATTGTGATTGAAAAATTATTTTGGGACTTGAAGAATGATGCTCTTGGCAGACCATGACTATTTTTTTCCATTAAAGGTCTTCACTGAGTTCTCTACAAGAGGGATTGTATTTCATCATTGTGTGCTAGTAAACAAGTCAGATAGAACAAACGTGATAGTCACATCACAATGGAAAATACTTGACAAATGAAATATGCAAAAAGCCGTCCACAGCTCTGTCTGTCTCAGTAATGGTGATCATGAATATGAAGGACAATAAGATTACAATATCAGCAGGTGAGTGTGTACTGCCACTGTCTGTATCTCGCACATTTTTTGTCTAGTCATTATCTGTTGTACGTTGTAGTTTGGTCTTAGCGTCTCCCACTCTGTGACAGTGACTCAAGAGCTCTATCCCTCTGCACCAACCGGCCACCTGCATAAAACCAGCCAGCCCTCCCTGCTTATGAACCAGCGTGCCCACCAGCTGGCCTGCTCTCCCTGCTTTCCATTTATATAACCCTGCCTGCTCACCAGAAACCCCTCTTGACAGATCTAACCCTTTGTCCATTTTTTTTTCCATACTCCATGTTGTAAACTGTTTTCTTGTCTGTATACAACATCTACTGCACGTCTGCCCGTCCTGGGTGAGGGATCCCTCCTCTGTTGCTCACCCTGAGGTTTCTCCTGGTTTTTCTTGGGAGTTTTTCCTCAGTCGATGTGAGGGTCTAAGGGCAGAGGATGTTGTCATGATGCTGTGTAAAGTCCTTTGAGACAAACTGTTTGTAAAAATGGGCTTTACAAGTAAACCTGCCTTGCCTATTATCACTAATCTTTTGAATGAATTAGTATTAGGCAAGGTGTCAGTTTTAATGTTTTACAAGGTTTCATGAGGCACTGTTGAAGAAAGCTGTATGTCTGTGTGGCGAAATGTAAACAACATCAACTTTAAATTTCAAATGTATTTGCATGAAATTTTAGGGACAGTATAGGAACAAATATTTAAAACCTTTCTAAGTAAATGTAACACTATATGTACAACTTCATTATGTTACAGCAGCAGGATCTGTCAAAGATACACCTTATGACCTACTGACAAAATGGATTAATGACAACAACAAGATCACTTGACATATGCAGTCTGGTTTGGTCTGTGAAGAGGAAAAGAGAGATGGATTCAAAAACAACATCAGAGAAATAAACTGTATGTGTTGATAAAAACAAAACAAAAAAACTTAATTGTCCTGGAGGTGGAGGATTTTCATCTACATGTCCAAAGTGAAAATGATTTCTTTTGTTTACATTGTAATGGATATTAATTATTTGATGAAGTAGCCTATAGACAGGTCAACTGTAGCAATCTCTAAGGAAGAGGAAAGTAAGTTAACAAAAGGTATACAGCATGATAAAGTAGGTGAGAACACATCATTTGTCTATTTACATTCTATTTCACTTGAGTTAACAGGCTTGTGCAGTATTTGTTTTAGCCACTATTCCATCTTTGTTCTATATTATGCAAACACATTCTGTCCCGGGTTTGTTTGAGTTTGCATTTTATATTTAAGTACAGATCATAAACATCAACATTTCTGGATAAAATCATACAGAGACAAGTACTGTTAAAGTAAATAAGTTTATTGGTTCAATTAAGTTTATCGTTCAGTCATGTATTCCTTCAGATAAATTGCTTTGGGTTTTAAAGGAGAAGTTCCATTTTTTGCAACCTGGACCTTATTTCTAGCATAAAATATGTTCATTTACTCACCCGAACAACTTTGGTGTAACTTGGAGTCCTTCAGAAGATATTTAGATCCATTCGCCGATCTACGTATATCCATATAATGGGAGTTGCTGGGGCAACGATGCAGCATCTAAATAAGACATTATCTGCTGTGAAACTCCTTCATTTCACCAATATGTTGTTATGAATCACCAGCACTATTTCCCAGTGAGTTCGGAGCAGCTTGGAGTTGTGTTGTTGTTGTTTACATGGCTTTTCACTGACCTACGACCTCGATGACGTCACTTCCGTGCCACTGCCAAAGTCGTAGGTCAGTGAAAAGCCGTGTAAAAAACCCATATGTATAGTCAAGTGCACATTGTGTTATTATATTTTTATGTGGAGTTTGGTGTTGTCACTTAAGCTGAGTTAACTGTTGTCTTGCTTTGGTATTTTTTGTAAATTCCTTCTCTTTTTTTTTGGTTCAATGCGCATTTTGGTGACACTCTGCCGACACACTGCTGAGTCTGCCTCCTACAATTCATTCACTCTGGCCAGGCTTATCACATACAGACAGAAGGACAGTTTACACCCGAACACCTCCACACTCCACATGGGCTCTTCAGGCTAACTCTAATAGCAATGTACTGATAAGCAGCCAGGTGTACTGAGGTTAACAGCCCATTTTAGAATGGTACCATTCCAAGATTTGCTAAATACCACTGAAAACAAAATGCAGATGCTAATGGGAATGTGAAATGTCACAACTTTAACATGGTTATTACATTTCATCCCAAAGGGATCAATGATGGGCCAGTGAGGCCAAAGACAGGATCCACATCAGTAACTGAATTGTGGAAGGGCACCAGTGCAGACACTGGTCTTTGTGAAACTGAACAATCACAGCCAAAGAAGTGTTTGTGTGGTGCTAATGTATTATGTGTTTGGTTTGTCTAACATCCTTGTTCAGATTTCTTATATTTGGAAATTGGACTGTAATTAACACACTTTTTTTTCTTTCTTTTTTTTAAATAAAACCGGCAATGAGGGAATTAAAACCATTAAACTGAAGGTGCAATGATGAGGAACCAGGGCTGGACTATTGGATCATGCAACGATGCAGCATGTAACAGCAAAATAAATAAGAATCGAAATGAATAGATATCCTCTTAGTGGCCGTGCAAGATCTCAATCTCTTTATGAACATACTCACAGACGCACAAACACACACACAAGGTTAGAGAAGAGGCAGTGATACAGTGATACAGATGGCGGAGAGCCACATTCACGCACTGGGACTCCAGAAGATGAATAAAGAGCAGCTTCCTCATGTATAAGTCATGCAGTGGGACGCGTAAACACTGGAGGCTGTCGTTGCAGGAGAGAGGAGAGAGCATGAGAGACGGGCTGCAGAGGATAGTGAGGCAGTAATAAAGGAGCAAAGGCCTTACAGAGAGAGGTGTAACCTCATGCTTCAAAACATATCCTTCAGCATTCATCACAAAAGGTCAAGGCATGACTTTTAAAGCTGGCAAGGTTTTTCTGTGCTGAAGGAAGGCTGTTTCTAGGATCTGTGGGATAATATTGTGCCTTTAAAACTTTAAGTCCTGTTTGTTGCTAAAACTCCTAGAAGGCTACTACAGTTGTATTCACATAACTGTGTATAACACAGGGACCCCCTAATGTATAGTAATGTAATGTAATTATAGAGTTGTGTTTTATGTGAAACTGAGTCTAGTGCCATGTATAAACGTACCGTATTATTACTCATTCAGTACTAAGCTATTCAAATAATACACAGGTTCATATTACACATATACAGGAACAGTGAGTGGGTGGCTACTGACATTGATAAACACACCTTGTTAACTGGTACCAAGGCCAGTATCAACAATGTCCGTTGACTGCATGATAATCATGCAGACAAGCTATTCAAATTGATGTTTTTATTTTAAACATAAATGTGGAAATGAAAAATATAAAAAATTGTCTAATCAACCAAAAACCTCACGACCCCTTATTTTCACTTCATCAACCACCTGTGGTTCACACAGCCGCTCCACAATTTTCAGGCAGGCGGGTTTGATAAGCTGTTCTCCAATATCGTGCGGCCTTTTAGTCTTGAAAATCAATAGCAAACACTCAAATGATGCCTCTGTGGCTCTGTGTAAATTGCTACCTGCTCTTTCAAAAGCTTTTCTAATGTGTGTGGATCTTCTTGATAGTGCCAGCTGCTTCTTCCTCTCAAAATATTCCCAACTTTCACCATTAGTGTGGTGGTGTTAAGTCTGAGTCGTTAGAGTTTGCTCGGCTTCATGCTGTCATGAGCCAGCTTCTCACCACAAATGACACATTCTGGCCAAAATAAAACCAAAATGGAGGTAACTGTCTTGATATTGCCTCGTTTTCTTTTTTGGTATGGATGAGATATCAACACTTTTTCGTTTCTCAGTCGTTGTGTTTTGTTGATGTGATGCTAGCAGGAAAACAAGTGACGAGGTGCAGCCCCTGGCTAAATGACATGATGAGACTGAGGGAAGTTCAGAGGTCACAGATGTGTTGGTAATAATTAGCTTAATAAATTTAAAAGCGGAACAAAAATATGTTTTAATTTAGTTTATAAAGCATTTTGATCATCCAGTTGGGTGTGTTATTAGGATTTTTAAAATTTAATATGCACAAATACAATTTTGATAATCTCACACCTTTAGAACAGACAAAGCTCTGCGCACCCCTGAGGGGGGCCCGGACCCCAGGTTGGGAACCACTGACCTATAACATATCGTAATATGGTTAAATCGTCACTTCATCGCTGGATGATCCTGAACTACAGTCGTCTCAGTCGTGGAAGACACCATTTCAGCAGAAGTTTTTTGGTCCTCGAAGGCCACCGTCACTTTGCCAACAGGAGGGGTGCAATCTAGAATCTGAATGCTAGATGTCACAGTTTCCTACCCATTTTACACACTATACCTTTAATGCATAAAAGTACCACATGAATGTGTTTATTGTATCAAAGCTTTTTGACTTTGTCAGGAACGTCTGTTTAACCAAAACAAAACAAAAACTTTTTTTTCACAAAATTCTAAAATGCTCTGGTTAAAATTATGACATTTGTGTTGTTAGGGTTGGTTTTGACCCGGTTGTAATGATAAGAACAATAATTAGAGTTAAAACTGAAATCACAAGTGCAAAACCA
>OMNW01035031.1:39574-56895 GCA_900303245.1 Selene dorsalis | reverse complement strand
TAGAGAGAAAGTACTCTGTGACCTTTTTCTTTTTGGGTGTCGTGGATGGGGATGTGCTGAAAAAAACAAGGCAGCTGCATTCTCCCGTGGTGGGGGCTCACGAACACATCACAGCATTATTAACAGAGAGAAGAGAGGGAGAAAGGGAGGTAAAGCATCTGCATCAGTCTGGGTTAAGACTCTGGGTGTCACACATGATCGTCCTGTGTTGAGTCTCATGTGGGTGTGTTCGTTTGTCAGCAGGATTACACAAAACCAAATCAACTGATCCGCCCTGAACTTAGTGGAGAGATGGAGCAGGAGCCAGAGAAGACCCCCGCACACTTTGGGGCATATGCGGATCATTTAATCCAATTTTTCCCCCCCTCGTCTTCTCTGAAGTCTGGTGATGTTGTCTGACACCGGCCTTGGCAGAGATCCACCCTCTCTCAGTGTCCTTCTAGTCGAAAATGGTTTTTACTCCTAATTTTTCAGGTTTTGGAGAGCATCAAGACACATCATCACCAGTATTAGCTGCTCTAAGCACTGAGCCAATAGCCTTGGTTTGACTGATGAGAGGGGGGATGATTCATACCCTCTGTCATACATTACATTATCTTTCTTCTCCTACCAAAGAGCAGTAAATGAGGTCTGATGCAATGATGACTCAGAGGAAAAGAAAATAAGCGTACACATGTGTAGGTCAGGTTGTAGTGATGCGTTGTCGGACTAGACTTGTTGACAAGATCCAGGGAAATAAAGACACACTGATGGTACTTCTGTATCTCAGGGAGTTCTTGTTTTAATAATCCATCTCATCTCATATTCATTGTCAGTTTATCTGTTAATTCTTTAAAATCACATCAGTTCAAAAAAGACAGCACAAATAATAAAAATGCTTTGAGAGCAAATCTCTAAAGATGTTTTTGTTTCACCCAACAGAAATACTCAGTTTATAAAGATCATAAACAGAAAAAACTCATGATTTCTGATATTTGAGAGGCAGGAAATAGAAAATATTTGGCATTAAACTAAATACAGATTTTCCCCAATAAATCTGTTGCAGATTTATGTCCTGTTGATCAGCTGTTTCAGCCTGACTCTTCCTCAGCTCAACTTTTTTTTTTGTTTTGTGTTCTTTATAATTAAGTTGCTCAGTATGCTTCCACCAGGTTTATAATTATGGACATCCATACTGGATTTTATGAGTAAATCAATAATAGAAAAAAAATATTTGTACTTTTGAACTAAAAGTCTCCCTTCCCAGTGTTTTCTGCTCACCTGTTTGGTTCCTTAATGCCTTATCAAGAAATGTGCAGACAACTTGACGCCTCGCTGGCCAGCAGCTGTCTGCTCACTCAGCCAGAAATCAAGTGGTGCCCTCGGACACCAACTGCAGATCTCCCCAAAGACCAGAGCCACAACTGGCCTGCTGAGCAGGGGATGTGACTCAACAGCTCATAGGCACATTTGCAATAAGCTCCAGGAAGTGCACCCATCCAAGCTAATATCTCCAACACCATACTATGTGATTGATCTCTATATAGCAGTGCTGAGGACTTCTGCCCACAAGAACTATTACTCACACTGTACAATACCTGACCCTGAACCCGGTTGTCATCGACGACGGGCTGCAGCCGGGAGAAGGTGAAGACTGCACCTCAAGGTCGTGTCCAGCGGGTGTTAACTGTAGCCAGATAGTGTGCTGCAGGAGCCTGTGGTGCTGCTCAACCTCTGGATGGTCTCGTTTAAATAAATAGATTTGATTGCACGTTCTCAAGGTCGAGACAGACGACCTGTGTTGGAATTCATTATCATTGCCGAGCCGAGGCAAACTTTCATACTTGAAATAATAAAGAGTTGAAAAAGTACCTCTTTAGCATAGTGAGATAAATGTGATCATCCACTGAGACAACATGGTTTGTGTCTCACCCTGAATGTGGTGCAGTCAGCCAGGAAGCTTGAAGTGTGCTGCCACCTGCTGATGCACCCACAGCTCTGTAACCTCCCACTGGTAAACTGGTTACCTCTGAGTTTTAAGATGTACTGTAATAGTTGATGATTACAGCAGTGTGTCCCTTTAATTAATCAAATGTATGAATGACCACGTCTCAATGTTTAACCAAGTACAAAAATCATTCAAGTTTATTTCAGTTACTTTTGAAGCACATATATACAAGTACACGTTGAGATCATATAAAAAGACAATCACAGGTATAAAATGCAGTCTTAGTAATATCATGTCAGGCAACTACATACACAGTATGTTCAAGCTTAAACTCCTTTGGTCGTCCTTTATGCTGAGCAGCTGCAGCACAGTACTTCATCATACCGCCCGCTGTAACTGTTGAACAAACAATATATTCATCAGATTAACTCTACAGAAAATCTTTACGACTTCACAGCCTGATATGACTTCACTCACTGTGAGTCTGGGTTTCTGGCTCAATGGTACTCAGAGAGAAGGAGCCACTAGAGCTACTGGTGAAAAACATGATGTACAAAAGGAAATTGATCAGGAAAAAAAAAAAGAAAAAAGAAAATTTTTGCATTGATTTAAAAACTTGCTCTGATAATAAACTGAAACTATGCTTTAATGTTCCACAAACAGGACTAAGCCCAGTCCTAAAGCTTTTAAGCATTGAGGACTGCAGGCTTGAAGAACGTAGGTAGCTTGCTTCTTGGTACTCAAGATGAATGAGCAGCTGTGGTGCTTTCTGCTTCCATTGCTTATTGTTGTTGTCTAACCTTCCAGCGAACTCAGATAAAAACACTGCAACTTACTCACACTTCAGCCAATGCTGATAATGAACCAACAAGTTTCAGGGTTTAGTGGGTTCATGGTTTTGTCCTGTGCTATTGATCATTTCATCTCATTTACAATAAACTTGAACTTTTTCGGGTCCAGTGACATTGATGAACAATAAATATCTGCAGTACCACACAAGAGAAATGCCTTTCACAGATCAGATGAAGAACAGCTTGTGTTGTATAAACACGTCTTTAATGCCAAAGAGAGGCTTTTTCCATCTGACACCTAATTAACCTCTGCTTGCACTTTCTCTCTGTTTCAAAGGAATCTAATGAAACTGTTGCTTGTTCAAACAAAAACACAAGAAACAGCACTGATTCCAGCAAAGGATGTACTGCAATGCTTTTTAAGGCCAACACTTTCCTGCCTGCATCAGCTGCAAGATAACTATCTGAATGAGTGAGTGACACATTAATGCACAGAGGAGGTGAAGATTTGGGGACATGCTTTTTTTTTTTTAAACCTAAATTCTAGAGCTACTTTGACCTTTATATCGACATTAATGCAGCTTTTGAGCTCCATCAATGTTGAGGCACTTTGGGAAACGGAGTGATGAAGCAGTAAAAAGGTAACTCACTCTATGATGGTGCACACAGAGCAGCAGTGGCTGGAGCAGCTGGAGCACTGGCGGGTGCAGGAGGAACATGCTGGACGGTCACATTGGGAGCATTGTGTCCTGGCGCCCTGGCTCTTTTGACATACGCAGCAGCCTGTGGGAGCCACTGGTGCACCTAGACACACAGCACACACACACCCAACACAGCACATTGGATCAGCTGGAAACATAACCAAACCTGTGACAACCCTGACACCTGCTGGTGAATATTAGAAACTGAACGAAGCAGGTTTTCTGTTGGCCTTGGAGGTCAGTCATTCACTGTGTTCCTAAAAACCCATGTGTGACATGCAGACACGTGTTTGTGTTTCCCTCAGGAAGGACATCCTCCATGCCCAGTGCAGACAGGAAACATCACTGCAACCAGTGAGTCTACATCTGGCCATGTGCGTTCTATTACCAGACATAAAACATGAGATTTTACCCAGTTACTAGTAAATATGTGACATGGACTTGAACAAAGACAAAGTTAGTAATTGTGAGCAACTCTCATCTCAGGCTTCATGAAATATTTTTAATATAAATGTTTTATTTGCCCATCCTCCCAGTGATTTATGGGTAAGTACAACAGTTACTGTACTAGTTTATAAAATATTTTCACAGACTATAGCAGGGATGTCAAACTGATTCCAAAAAGGGCCGTGTGGCTGCAGGATTTTGTTTCAACCAAGCAGCAGCACACCAGACCTGACTCAGTTAATCAACTGATCTCAGTCTTCAGACAGCTGATTGGTCAAACTGTGTGCTCTTGGTTGGTTGGAACAAAAACCTGCAGCCACATCGGCCCTTTGTGGAATCAGTTTGACATGCCTGGACTATAGTATGCTCATGAGGACATGTTGTTCTTTACATACAGACATCAAGCCCAGTCACTTCACTACTCCACTTCCATCAGTAGACGTCACTGTTTTCACATATCTACTTTGTTTACTGTCAGTCTCTCCTCTTGTATTCCAGCCAGATGTTTTTCTGCTCCAGTGACTGGTTCTTATACTGCAGATTGTACTCGATGTTGTAACTAAAGTGACAACACACATAGCTACCACCCATCGGTTTCATAATAACACACACAGGAAGGGTGTCTAAGGCAAAAGAGGAAACATGTGCACCTCCTCAACTGATCAAAGTGCAGTTCAGGAGGTACAGCACAATAACAGATACCACTCAGGATCCTGTATGGTAGTGTAGTAGAGCTGTTCTGCTGTTTTAAAAAATGTGTTCAACATGACCCCTTTCACAAAATGATGACACAATAGTGGTGATTCTCCCTGACCAATCAGTTGGCTTCAGTGTTTTCATGGCACTCTTTGCCATCACCTCAGCTCACATGAAGCTTTAGTGAGGATGATGATCAAGATCAGATATCTGGGACTACTCACAACTCAAAGTTTTGAGCTGAGCTGAGGCAGAACCACACAGAGGAAACGAGCTAACAGACTGTGGACCCCACCCAGTGGAGGTTAGAGGGTGTGTGTCCACCACCAGACCTTTTGGAGACATATTATTATGGGAAATAGATGGATGGGCGGTTGACAGTCTCATGCAGTGTAACTAGTGGATTACAAACAGCTGATGTGGTGATGTCTGACAAATCCGAGCTGATTTTCAATGTTATAGTCAAGTGTCGTTCTTTTGGGACTGAGTGTGTGTGTGTGTATCCATCCCTTCACCCACCTCTCACTTCAGGCTCACCTGGACCAGCATTTGCCTTTGTCAGTCTCCCGTCGTGTCCAATCAGTGTCTGTCCCCTCAGCAGTGTCTGGCTGCATACAGGTGTCTCAGCTTGTCCAGGTGCTCGTGGGTCTGTGCACTTTTCCTCTCCGGTCCATATTTTTCCCATCACAGCCTTGGCACCGTTGAAGAGCAAGTTCTTTGTCTTTTCTGTGGGGAAAACAGAGGCACTAGTGAGTGAAATGATATGTGACTAAGTGAGCTGCAGCTGACCGCCCCGGGCCAGAGGAGCCTGTTGTTCACGCCACATTAAAGCCACACTGATTGTGCTATTGTATTAGTCCAGAGGCCATTAGGCAGTAACGGCAAATAGACCGTGAATATCTTATTCAACAGTTGTCGTACTTAACGTGGTCGAGATCTACACACCAACATACTGACATGAACAGTGCAGGCCGATAAAGGACAGCATTAAACCTGACTAACTCTGTATTTCAGTCATGACTTTGCCGCTGCGCAGCGCCAACAGTCTGCACACACGCAGCTAACCTCTCAGCGCACCGCTAACACGTCCGCTAACAGGCACTTACCGTAGATTTCCTGCCTGTATTTGTTCCCAAACACGCCGTAATGACTCAATTCCTGTTGTCCGACGTGGATTTTGTACTGAGAGGAGAAGGTTTCTGGAAACGGACACGCTCTTTTCGGCATTTTAGTGGCTGTAAAAGTCGAGCCCCGGATTCAGCGACGGACCGACCGACGGGTTTCCCCACACTTGTTTGTTGCGGGAAAAAAGCAAGAGAGGCAACAGGCAGCCAATCACACGCATTCTTTATTGTCACGTGAAATCGTATAACCAATCAGAGAACTGCTCTGCTGTCACGTGACATTTGCCCCGCCATTAAACCAAAGGCTCAAACTCTGAACCCCGACTTAATTGACGTCAGCTGTAAGTGAGTAAGTTTGAGAGAACAGCACTTACCCCGTGTCACGTTACCTTGACAACACAATGTTGTTGACACTGGCTGGTCTGGGACTGATAATTTACCGTTTACTTTCAGCACGCGCAAGGTGTGTGAGGGACAGACTCACAACAACTGTTCTTGGATCAGACTTGACCAAACAATACAGTAACATACAATAATCATGAACTACACACAGTTGTGACGAGCAACGTTCATACTTACAGGAGCCTCAGCTTCTTTTCCCTGTAATAATAAAATAAAAAATAAAGAAACCGGGAGCTGTCTCCATGTACGTTTGTTTATTTACCGTTTTTTTGAACACTCGTGTTCCAACAACGCTATGAACTGTGGGTAATTTCCTTACTGTAAGTCAGCATCGATGCTGACTTACAGTAAGGGGGCATAAAGGGCTCATTCACTGACTTGATGATTTGACAATGGAACAGCCCTCACACATTCACGGACTGCCCGTGAACGCGCCTCTCAGTCAGTGAGTCTGTAAAGGGTAGGATAAGAATTGGACCTTTGACTAAACCTCGCCCACATTGTATGCTGCCTTCACGGACTGTGGTTATTATCGTATTTTCGATATTCAGTTTCACTGTTCAGTAGATAGTCCATCACAGAGAAAAGTGGAGCCTACATTTTCGCATCATATTGATTTTATATAAATTTGTGGATATGTGAGATTTTTTCCTTATGATTAAATTACTTGGTGTGTGAGTTATGGACTATTGCTTCAACTGATCATGTTTAGTTCGCAGATAAGCTGAGCTCCCGAAATCAAAACACTGATTAATGAGCTGCAGAGTGCCAACCGTGGATTTATTGACTTTTATTTGAAAACACATGTGCTGGTTTATTGGTGACACAGTTACAAATTGACACTGGTGGTAAAATTAAATCTAATAATTGTATCAACAACAAAACAAACATAGCCAACACTGGTAGATGTTTTGTTTATTAACTAATGAGAAGGAAATCATTTTAGGTGATGAAAATATGCCACTCCTGCCACATTGCCTGTGTGTCCATCGAGGGGAGGTAATGGTTTCTCTTTAGAACATCTGGATCATGCACTCTCTGGACTTTCCAACACCGACCCACTTGACTAAAGAGAGAGACAGAAAGAGAGAAAGATTAGAAAAGTCATAACTAAGGGTATTTGTGGGTGAGACGGTACCACTAATGGACATGCAATGTCTTAACTACTGTTTATTTGGTTTTGAGGCCTTCAGGGCCAAGTTCTGACAGCAGCTGTTTTGCATTTGTTGGTGTTTTGTGTGATACGTACTAGGAACTCCAATGTGGTTCTCAATGAAGCGGATGTAGTTCTGTGCCTTGGTTGGAAGGTCGCTCCACTTCCTGGCTGCAGATGTGTCCGTCTTCCATCCAGGGAAAGTCTCATACTCAACTTCCACTTTTTGCAAAACATCCATGTTGGCTATAATTATAAGAAATCAGTCATGAAATCACAGCCAGGCTTATGGATCTGTGAGTCTTTCTCTACATGCTTCCTCTCTTAAATTACCTGGGAAATGGGGAATCCTTTTTCCATTGAGTTTATAGGCAACTCCAACTTTAATTTCATCCAGCACATCCAGAATGTCAAGTTTTGTCAAAGCAATGCTGCAAGGAGAGTACTGTCATTGGTCAACTGCTTAAGTTGTGCTGTCTCATTCACTGGTGGTGCAGGAAAAAAAAGCTCGTGATGTAAATGTGCCTCAGTGTAAACCAAAAAAACAACATAACCACAAAACTCAAAACTCATGATTTTCGTGCACTCACGCTGTGAAGCCATTAATCATATGAGCATATCTGACGATGACAAGATCCAACCAGCCACAACGTCGCTTCCTTCCTGTAGTTACACCGACCTCATGACCTCTCGTCTGCAGCAGCTCTCCTACTGCCTAAAAAGACAGAAAAAACCCACCCTTACCTGTTTAATTATAATTCATGAAAATAAAATGATGTCAGACTTTTAATAAACCCCATAAGAATCACAAAAATATACTTATTATATAATACTTATATAAACATTTGAGTACAATAAAACATCACATGATCTGGGAGATAGAGTTCTGATACTTTGATTGATGTTCCTATGGTCAGTTCCCGTGACAAGTAACATAACCCCAGCACACACAGTAAATATATCCTGAACCCGGGCACTGGCCCTAAATTTATCCCTGTGAACATGTGACCTGCATAAGAGGTAAAGAGCGTTTGAGCCCGTCTCTCACAAAATTTGACAGCTGCACTCGGCCAGCAAACACAAACCCTCCCCCAGCCCTGCTGTCTGTGTGTCAGGCCCATTATCACAAACTGTACGTGTCCAGCTCAGTGTCAGTGAGTTACATAACACGCCATGTGTCCCTCCTTCATACTATAAGACCAGCAGTGAAGCAGAGAAGACATGTGACGACATGTGACTTACACATGTTAATACTTCCCGTGATTTACTCAAGTAACACTGAGCACTTACATTGAGTTGTTCTGTGGGGAACGCTCCAATTCCCACCCTGGTGGTGTAAGCCTTTGCTACACCAAACACATCACCAATATTCAAAGGAGGGATGCCAAGACCTGTGCATGCCCCTCCCACAGTGCAGTTTGATGAGGTCACAAAAGGATATGTGCCTGAAGAGAAAGAAATTCTGTTACTATCGCATATAGTAAGGACTAGGAAGGACGACTGATGGAATCCTTCCTAGATCCATCAAAGCATGCATGTTTCAGAAAGAACCCTGCTGACCCTACCAAAGTCAATGTCAAGCAGAGCAGCATTGGCCCCTTCAACCAGAATTTTCTTTGGAGGTCCATGAAGAGCTTCGTACATGTAATAGACCCCGTCTCTCACCATTGGCCGCAATCTCTCAGCATATTCCTGACAACAACAGAAATGTGATTCATTTTAATGCAGGAGGATCAATGATGATGAACCAACACTTTGTTTGTTTCTACAATGAGTAACTACCTTGAGACTCTTCAGTTGGTCCTCGACATCGACTGTCAAGGATGGATACATGGACTGGTACTGGTGAACAAGGTTCTTGAATCTGGAAGGAAAGGGAGTCATGAGTCATATCACATCATTATCACCTTATCTACCATTTTCCTGCCATCTGTACCTAGTGGAGAAGTCCTTAAAGTCGCCCAGGAGGTCACAGACACGCAGGCCAGTGCGAGATGCTTTGCTAGAATAAGCAGGTCCAATGCCCTTCTTGGTTGTTCCAATGCTGCCGATATAAAACAGGAGGATTATTATTTCCTGTCTTTTGTCAAAAGCTGGTTGGTGATCTTGCTCATTCTGAACCCTGTCACCTTCTCTAGCCTTACTTCTTTCCTTCTTGTGCTTGTCTTTCAGTTTCCTGCAAGCCATCAACAACCTGGTGGAAATCAAACACTGCAGAGAGACAGCAAAAAAATCAATGAAACACAACCTTCACACACTTAAATGTACATGATTTACACAGGCTGCACATAACTGAAGCTACAAACAACTGCATAAACCGTACAAACCAATGTGAGCTCTGTCTGAGACGATGAGCCTCTTCTCCCAGCCTTTCAGACCTGGTCAGAGAGAAGACATCTGTGTAAGGACACACTAATCTAAGGTTTCATTAGTGCATCACATATCATGTGTAGTGTCATTTTTCTATAAGATACCTTTTTTGTCATTTTTATCTCCTTCCTCGAACAGGCCTGGTAGATGTATGACCACTCCATTGCCTACAAGAGCAGAAGAAGAGTTGATACACTCAGTCTGAGTAAAACTTTTACGATGTTCTCTCAATAAAGACTAAAGATCGAAGTCTTTACCAATGAGTGATATGCTTTTGGGGTTGATGATTCCACTAGGGAGAAGGTGGAAGTCGTACTCCTTGCCATCCACTACCACCGTGTGTCCTGCGTTGTTGCCTCCCTGGAAATCAAAGTGGGGTACACACTATGAATATGTGGTTCTGTTAGTGTTTTGGTGACAATATAACCACATACAACATGATTTACCCAGGACCACCTGAGGCGATTCAGCCACATACACCATATGTCTTGTCTTATTTTCGTGAGACAGTGATAAACCACCCTCTTCCCAATTCACCAAGTTTTTCCAGCACCTATTTTAACAGGCTTGGCTGGCCCTAGTGGATCCTCTACTCTAAGACCTGGCCTTCTCACGTATCAAACCACCCTGAGAATGTGACCTCTCTCCAGCCCAGTGGGTGGGACTCTCAAGCCTCCAGAACACAGGGTGCCAGTCCTGTCTGTGCAAGACGAGTTAAGTACAACACAGCAACTGTTGGCAGGTTTCACAGCGTGTCTGTCGCAGTGCTGGAGTGACCTCTGATTTCTGACCACAGTATTATGTTTCCTTTGCAAGTGAACAGACACTGACCTGTCTGAGGTTGTTTTTATTGTGAACTCTGAGTCAGTTTATGTTCTGATCAGACAGGACAGCTCTCCAACAGTTTCACAAGTTTGTGAAAAAATGAACATTGAATTCAGGCTCGTGTGTTGTTCTTTATCCACTACACTGATAATGACATTTGACATTTTATCTACAAAACGTTTTAAAATATATGTTGAATGACAGTTTACTTATCCATCATTCAAATCGATGCTCAGTATGTCTTAGTGATAGTCACAGATGGGCTGCACATGCAGGTCTGTTTCCAGCAGAGGTAGGAGTATCTTCACTCTGGGCACCTGTTGCTCTCCACCAGCCCACCACTAACAGTGACAGCTTCCACAGACAGCGTCATAAATTCATATGTAAAAGTGGCATTCGGCCACAATAGAAAAACACAAGGACACGCCCCTGCGGACGCTTGGCTGAAATCAACGAATCCAAACATTTACCTGACATCTGCAGACAACGTCAGCCTCGGTCGCCAACAAATCCACGACTTTTCCTTTGCCCTCATCTCCCCACTGCGCACCGAGCACCACCGTCGCTTTGTTGCCCACGTCGCTGCGCGATCGCTTCAGCCCGGCCGCGGCGGCTTGGTTCGTGTTTTTGTGGTCTTTCGCCGACCAGGTTAGCGACATGGTGGAGGTGGTGGTGGTGGTGGCTCTAGTCTGACCGCCTCAAGAAGACTAAACCGTCTCCAAGAGTGGCATTGCCATATCTGTAACTTCATAGCTCATGATGTCAGAGCCAGACGCGCGCGAGCACACACACAGGCTGGAGTCCGTGCGTGCGTGCGCGCGTGAGTTCGGCCTGCTTGTCTCTGAGGCTGCTTAAGCTCCGACAAAACACACTTCACACAGCAGTAACCGGGATGTGAGTGGAGATTCTCCTAATAAAAGTGTGCTGGAGGTTTTACAGTGTGTAACTTTCATAATAAAACCTCTCTAATTGAATTATACCGCCTCATTGCCGCCATCTGTGTGAACAGGCCGGTAAGAACAACTCAACAGTAAATTCACTTTTATTAAAACTGACTTAACATTAAAAGTTGCAATCCATTGTATACTCTCCTGTTAGATACCATCTGAGTAATATAGAAAGAAATTAATAGATTATTCAAAGCAACTTAATGATGTTACATTAAATATCTTGCACCACACACTGCATCCTCCTTCCCAAAGGTGTCAAAGGTCAATAAAGCTCATGATAACAAAACACATACAATGCATATTACAACAGTTATACAAAAAACATACAAAGCATATTTCTTTTTGAATCAAAAGCACTCGTATACACAAAGACTACAATTCATTTACATAAAGTGATACGTTTACATCCATGCGGCGAAGGTCCCAGCCTTTTCAATGCATCTCTTCTTGGTTCTGGAAAAACAAATCATTGCAAAAGGAAGACTTCTGCATCCTCCTGAAGGAATCAATACTCATGTAGTCTCTAAATAAAAATATACCGTAGTCCTTCCAGTTGTGAACTCCACTTAGAAGTTAAGATTTTCTTTTTCCTCTGGATCTCCTTTTTCTGTCACCTATGGAAACAAAAGGTTGAAATGAATGGATAAAATCAAAATATATATGATAAAATACTTTAATATCTATCAAATTATTATATTTCAAGTTTTATATTATAATACTGTTGACACAAACAGAGAAATTTATTCATGGTTGTTCACTGTGCAAACATGACTACATCTCTGTTCTAAGTTCTTCACAGTTCTAAAAACATTTTTAATATATTTACAGCACATGTAGCTTTCTTAAGAGTCAGATTAACAAAGTACACTTCACAGGAAACACAAAAGTTGTTTGTTGTTAGACAATTAAAAACAGTTGCAGATTTGGGAAAATGGACAAGAAAACATGGAAGGAGACACAAAAGTGACAGCTTTCATGAGATTACTCAGTCCATGATGACTTCACGATGACGTCAAACACTGCAAGGCTGTTTGAGATCAGAATACTGATGTTAACTGCACCACTTAAACACTATATAACATAAATATTGTTAGGAGTATTTTCCCCCCCAAGTTTAATATAAAATAGAACCACCAAGACACGTGCATTAGGTCAGATAATGTTATGATTTTTGCCCTGAGAACCACTGGGTTAAAGAGTTAAAGAGAGAGCGAGGGTTAAAAGCTGGACAACACAGACAAATGAAATCCAGATCCCAGTTAGATCAACACAATGACGTGTTACTTGAGACAAAGCTTCGACGGTGATTGAGTTCGTTAGGATGATGGTCCTGCTTACAGTTTGCCATCCCATCGATTTGACCTACCTCACTGCAACACACAGCCTTTTTTATGTTTAGTGTGTCCTTTCCCACCTTGTGTGTCAAAATGGAAGAACAGAGCATTCAAACAAACTGACCAGAGATTTCAAGTCCATTCAGTATTACAATCTGCAAATCAAGTGCTACACACTGCAATCATACTCTTTAATAAAATGCATGTGATCATGCAAATCACTTTAGGAACATATACTTAAAAAGCCCATACATAAAATATAAAACGCAAAATGCAATAAAAACAAAACAAATAAGGATTTCCCTTTAAGACAAGTCAAGCGGCTAGCATCCCAAAAGTAGTGTTTATTGAAGTTAATAAATAGATTACCTTGGTTATTCTTCTTTTTGCTTCGTTTAAAGAGGCTCTGGTGTTTCTTTGTGTCGGGCTTTAGGGATGGAGGCTCTGCTTCAGATACTGACGGCAGATCCTCTGGTTCCAGTCCATCTGGGACGTCATACCCCTCAATGCCCTCACTAAGTGTGGTCACATTGCTTTTAGGGTCCAAATGACTCACAACCTCATCCTGGCTGTGTGTTCTTGTCGTAATGGATTCTGGCTCTTCTCCACCCTTCTTTTCGCTCACAGTCCCTGTTAAATGGGTTATTTTATTACTAGTTTCACCTTTCCCATCTCCCGTTGTATTGCTTTCATTACTCTGCGTCACATTCATGTCTGTCTCGGGTACAGGACATTCCTCGATCTGAACATTCACACTAATGTCTGCTGGTTGCTCAGGCTTTGGTACCAGGCTGGAGGTGCTGTCTGACACGGCCTCTAAAAGGTCAGAATCTGAGAGGGAGGATGGGCTGAGGACGCTGGTCTCAGCTGAATCCATTGAGAAGCCATTTGTGGTGAGAGACGGTTGCTGTTCCCCTTCAGCTTGAGGCAAAGCTTGTGTCATATCCAGGGCTGGTACCGCAGGAGGGTTCTCTGGATCTTGAGCCCTCTGCAGCGACGCAGGTCTTTGCGGGGCTGCCTGTGTTGTCATGGCTGGCTCTCCTGGGCGTGTGTTGGGAGGTGCAGCTGCTCCGCCTGGCACGGCACCCTGCGGCGCTGGTGGAGTCTCTTCTGATGGGCTGATGAGACCGTTCACCTCGCCTGTGCTGGCCTGGTGATCCTCTGTCGTGGTTTTGGTAGGAGCGGAAGTGGTGACCACTTCTGCGGCTCCGTCGTCTGCAGGCTTCACACTTGATTCTGCGGTGAAAAAGTAAACAGGACAAATGTGGAAGGAAGACATTTAGACAACTGTTTTTAACGAGAAGGTATTTCTGAGGAGAACACGACAGTTACTCTGCATGAGAATGTGAGCTATTGCATCCCTACAAAAGCAGCAAAGTGATAAAGCTAACTTAACAAGAAGTGAGTGGTTAAAGCAAATGATAAAGCAGTGAGGCTGTGTGGTGGCTCGCAGGTAAGTGGCTTGGAGGCGGAGCTGGGAACTGCGGATGGGGGCCACAGTCTCTTGTCCTTACCAGGTGGGCGGGAATCGCTACGCATTTCACTAGAAGTTCGGCTTTCCGAATCGCACCTTGGCCTGGTCTTTCTGAGGCTGAAACCTTTCCTGATATCTGCCAGGAGGTGGTCGATGATGCAGCCGTCGTCCGGTGGCAAGATGCCTTTCTTAACTGGAGAAAGAGGTAAAAAAGAGGGCTTTAACTGTATTCAAATGCCCTCACGATGGGGGCTTTCTTTTACATTGAAGACTCTTCAACTTACTTATTTTTCCATTCTCTCCCTTCTGTCTCTTGGACTCTTCCTCTGCCAGCTGCTGCTTTCTCTTTTCTGCTTTGGCTGCCTGCTCTTTTCTGGTTTTGTTTTCCTGTTATCATCAAAGAAGGGATGTCACTCGCTGCCAAGTACAGAATGTACATAGCAGTCTGTCTTTGTAGCATTTGGGCAGGGACATATTAACATTTTCCAGTTTCTCACGGTAAAATGATACACATGATCCAAAGACAACATCTTACACAAGAGGAAGACCTCACGACGCCTAACAACAACAGAATTATCCTCCCTGACCTTCAGAGCCTTGATGAAAAGTCCTCGAAAAGTCCTCATGGTTCCGAAGAGTTCCTCGAGCGACAGCTGGTTGGGATCCTCGCATAAGTAGACGGCCAGCTCTCGCTTCTGCTGACCGATCTCAGTGAACCTGTCACTTAAAGCCTGACAGGCCTCTCGACTTCCCTGGAACAGAGAAAAGGGGGAAATAATGCATTTGGGATGTGGTCCAGGTTGGCCACAACATTTCCAGCTCTCTTTTGATCTTATCTACAGAGAAATCAGAGACCGTCATCTTACATCAAGAACTTCAGCATATTGCTCCTTCACCTCCTCCACTGAGTTGGAGACCTTCTTGGCAGTCTCATTCAGTCGCTTCAATAAGGCACTGGCTTCTGACTGGACAGAGTCCAGATTAACTCTGAGGACAAAGAGTCAAAGTTTTATGTGTCTGGTAAAGGTCATGAAGAACATGATCTGGAGCACAAGTCAAAGGTTTTTGTACCCTGCTGCTTTTTCGCAGATCTCCATATCGTCTGCCAGCTCCAACAGCTCTGGGTGCTTTAGCTCGGCTTCCTTTGGAAAAGAAGCCACACAGTGGGGAAATTACAATGGTTTAATGAGAGAGGAGGGGGGGCAGTTATGGCAGCTGTGAAACAGTTACTGTACCTCCAGGATGTGATGGAGCAGCGTTATGCGGCTCTTGTTGGCCTTGGTCTCGGTGAGCTTGAGCAGAGAGCTGATCTTGAACCCCTCTGCGTTCCCTGTGTGACTTCCCTGGAAGTAGAGCGATGATTAAACATGCAAGATCTTTCTAAATGTCAGATGGAGTCAAATATAAATGAGCTGATGTGGTTCTTACATAGTTGAGGAAATTCCCCACGTCGAGGATGAGCTTGCAGAAGTCGGGCATGAGTGTGCTGTCTCTGAGAGCTGCAACAACAGTTACCTGTGGAAGTTAGTAAAAAAATACCTGACATGTGTTATTTCAGCAACAGCCTTTTGGGTTTACTCACACTGGCAGGCCTCCTCCACCAGCTTGACTTTAGGTCTGAGCATGTCCAGCACCGATGAAGTCTCCTCGCACAACAACATGCACTCAATCCTCAACTGGTAACTACAGAGACAAGTGAGCAGAGACAGAGTAAGTATGGAGCCAAGTATGAGGGCACTGGGATATGAAGAATATTACATGCAGCATATGCACAAATCAGAAAAACAAGAACTGGAAATGATCATTACCATGGCACAGTGAGGAGGGAGGTGTAGAAGCGATCAACATTGGCCAACTTGTCTTTCTCTCCTTGGAAGGATTTTAAGTTTTCAATCTAAAAACAAGACAAGTGACTCAGACATGCTGTTATTTTTAAAGTGTGCATCACGCTTAATAGTTGTAGAACACAGAAGTGTTACCAGAACACACCTCGTGCTTCTCAGGCAGCAGCTTCAGAAGCTGTTTTAGCACCTCCACATCAAACTTAGATCGGTCCCCATTTTGAATCATGGCTACAAAGTCTTCATTTTTGCTGGACAGAGAAAATGTAAAATATTGAGCTGTAAAAAAAGAGCCCAAATATATGTATAAAAAAATAGACAAACAAACAAGTAAAACATAATGTGTAATATCTCACCATTTGAATTGCTTTAGGAATATGTTCAGATTCAAGTTTTTCTTTGGATCAATGAATGTAATCTGTTGAAAAGAAAAAGGCAGGAGGTGGAGAGGCGCATTGATTATTCAACTCTGATAATCAGGTGTGTTTGTTCTGAGTGCTACAGCCATGAGGAGCGGTGTCGAGTGTTGACCAAGCACACCTCTTTAGGCTCCTTCTTGACAGGAGCAGCTGCCCCCTTGTCTTTGTGCTCGGTCACCGGGAGACAGAACAGCTGCTCGATACTGCTGTAGTCCGGCTCCCGAGGAGGCTCTTTCTGAACCGAGGCCCACATGGAGTGACCATCTGTGTGTGTGGACGAGAGAGAGTAACCTGTCACGAGCTCATGTGGCTCCGTTTTGTATCAACAAACACACAGTGTCTGAAACTCATTTGAAAGCTCAGGGGAATCCTGAGCAACATCCACATGAAATACAACCCAATTATGAACTATTGGTCTGTTGACCTTTCAGATGGAAAGCCATTTGTGTGCACATTTCCCTTCTGTCAGTGTCTCTCCATAATATTGTTCTGTTTAAGCAAATCAAAACATCCTGAGGGGATGAGTACAGTTTGGATGGATGAATGCTGCAGGTGGAGGGAACCAGGAGCAGATAGTAAAACTTCATCAGAATGGTTTTTCTTCTCACCTGTAACAGCGCGGAGTTTCTGCCAGTTGAGCTTCTTCATCCTCAGGGTGGGACATCGGTTCGCCTTTATGGGTGCACTGCACCCAAGGGAGTAGACGCTCTGAGCTACTATCATGCCCGGGACAGGAGGTGGTGGGGGTGGCATGCCAGGTAAGGGAGGTGGCGGTGGAGGTCCGCCACCCATTCCTGGTGGGAGCGGCGGAGGAGGTGGGGGTGCCATGCCTGGACCGCAGGGTAGTGGTGGCGGAGGAGGCGGCAT
>OMNW01035031.1:21781-39101 GCA_900303245.1 Selene dorsalis | reverse complement strand
TATCTGCTCTGACCTGCCCATCCACTTCATGATGACCTTGACAGCTCTTGCCTTTAGAGAACATCAGCCGCTGCATGATCTTCTCACAGGACTCCATCTGAGCTGCAGCACAAACACACACACACACACAGATGAAACCCATCTGAAGTTACTCACACTAAAACAAAAGCTTTCAGCTGTCCTGTCAGCTACACACAGCCGCCTCCCCTTCACTCATTTATCACTGAGGCGGCCATTAGCTAGCCATTAGCCTCTTCAGAGCGTTGACCTGTGGTGAGTGTATTGTTGCTTCAGTGCTGACTCACAGTCCTGGGCCAGTAGAATGGCTCTGTTAGTGATGGCCTCCAGAGCCAGCCAGATATCAGAGCGGCTCGGCCCCAGCACCAGCAGTGTCTGCAGGATGGACAGCAGCTGGAGGGAGGCTGGAGAGCTGCTCACCTGCATGAACACGTGTAATGGACAAGTCACGTTTACTTATTAGCTACCAAAGTCTAATATGTGCCAGTACTGCAAAAGCTAATCCACATATCCAGATAATAAAAGACATTTTTCCTCATTGTGGGACATCTGTAACAAAATGTTCATTCATTCAGCCTTCAATTTAGTAATTTAATATAAAGTGAGTCAGACAGTCACTTCTCACCTTGTTGAAGAGGGTGGTGAAGACCTCTAAGTGATTACTCATGTCAATCCCTCCATACACCCGCAGCAGCTCTTCCTCATCTTCACCCATCGCCTCTTCAAAAGCTTCACATTGAATAATCAAGTCTTCATCCTCCTGCTCTCTGCACAACACACACACACATAATTGATGGGGACACGTCAACACATTTTTATGCCATTTTCACTGAAAAAGAAAAGCAAAGATAAAGACCTTTGCACAAATTACTGTCATTAATGGACACACAATTTACATCCATTATTTCCTAAAAGCATTATTACAGTGCTGATGTGCCTTATCATCTAAAACTCTATATTTATTTATTATATAAAACCTGATTTAAATATTAAAACAAAATCAAATGTGGACAGCAGAAGGAAGGCTCACCTTAACTTTGGCAGAATATCAAGTAACTGAAGCCCTGCAACACAATAACAATAAAACACAACTCTGAGTATGACAACACTCAATTCATCACATTTTGAAGAAAGCTCGTCCTAAAAAAAGGGACCACACATCTCACAGAGTCATAGAGGCAAACAGTTGGCAGGAGGTCACAGGTGAGCAATCACAAATGAGGTGTGGCCCATCAGAAGGCTAATTGGTCCAAGGTGGTGGGTGGTGTTTTCGTGAATGTGGCTCATGGGATAAATGTGCTGGGTTCGAATCTGAGTGTTACACCCAGTACAAAGTTGATACAGATTTTCTTCCAAGGCATGCTGGACTTCACTGACTCTGAAAGGTGGTTATCTGCCATAGAGTGGCAGATGGCATATCAGCATGGTGTGATCTAATCAATGCAGGAGTGATGACGTTTTCTTTAAAGTGAGACATTCAGTCTCAGTCACTAGTTGTTGTAAAAATGCAAAAGGTACACAATGCTGTCTCCATTTAAGGTTTGCAGCATTGTGACAGTGAGAAGGAGGCCATTAGGCCTATTCTTAGACAGACCCAGTGACAGAGATATTTGTAATAGAGCTCCTGCTGATGGCCTGCTTTCCTTTCTACATTCACTTTCAGCCCAGGGAAGACACTGTTGTGCTGACAACTGGCCGCAGTGTGACCTTGGCCGTGATGTTGCCCCAGACTCCTGATTAATTGCGAAACAGAGAACCCACCGATAAACTCCTTTCTCATCTTATCTCTCTGCCTGAGGTCGTCTGTCCCGAAGATGAGGGCATTGATGACACTGAGGAGTGTGACCATGTGAGGGACGTTATCTGTCGACTGCAGTTCGTTCATGATCACGCTGAAGCGATACTGCTGCGTCTTCACGCCCTAAAGAGTAAAACAAGGTCAGTGTCAGTGATCAACTCACAATCATTGTGGAGGGATGATTACAGTCCTTGTGCACATAACCTGCCACTAGAGGGCACTGCTAAGGGCTTTTATCATTCACACTGATCATTTGAGAGACTGAAGTTTTCAAGCTCTCAAAACAAAATTACTCTACATGTTCATCTACTTGCCTTGTAATGATCCAGGGCATCCAGAGATAGGCGGTGTCCTTCTGTGGAGAACATGCTGAGGGCCGCAAGTAGCTCAAACACCTGCTTCTTCACCATGGTGTTGGAAGTGTCCAAGGCTGCGGAGCATCATGATCACACACATCAGTACAGGTAGAATACTCATTTTCCCTTCTGTTTCTCTTAAAGCAGTGCTCTCTCTCCCTCTCTTTATCTGTGATCTTCTCCTGCTTGTGTCTCAACACGAGCAGGATGCTTTGTTTCACTCTTTCAACCCATGTTGAACTTTGCCCTGTGAGGTGTTTTACTCGTGATAAACAAGAACTTGTGTGTGTGTGTGTGTGTTTTAATGTGTGGAAATCCAATATTCAGAGCACACAGTGACACAACATTTTTAGGGATCTCCCTAAGCAGCCCTCAATGATTCATGTCCAAAAACTGAAATACATGGCTGGGAAATTCAGCTCAGCAGAATGAGTCAGCCGAATGAGAACCATCGAATCGTGACCAATTTAACTTACAAATGTTAAATAATGATACCTGAGAGCTTCAGGTCCTGCACGATATCAGATCTCTTTTTAATTAATGGGATGATTTGAATATCACGACCGAGTGATGTTTTGCAATTGAACATTTATTTTCTGAAGAAGCACTGATCTGAGCCTAGATTAAATGAACACATTATGATTACACTATGTATACAGTGTGTGTAACAGTGTTACATGAGATTAAAAGGCTGATGCAAGAGAAGTCAACCTTGTGAGAGCTTCCGGATGTATCCCTCGTTGTCTATAATGAAGTGGATCCCTGCAGAGGAATTCATGACGGCCCGGACACAGCTCACGCAGGTGAGCTGCAGAAGAGCGTCGGCGATTCGGGAGCATCCACGCCCCGAGAGCCGGTCCAGGGCCTCCAGAAGCAGATCCAGCCCGCTTAGCTCTAAGAACTGGACCATCCATGTCTGGTCGCTGCCTTCCAGGCGACGCTTCAGCCCTGAGTAGTTGACCACGGTGGGAACTTGCAACAGTCGGATGCACAGCTCCGGATCAGCGCTCTCCAGGTTGGCCTCCTGCGGGGTATCGGAGTCCTGCGAGGAGCCCAGTCGACCCCTGACCGCCGCCCACTTCTTCTTCATGTCTGACTTCCCTGACATGATGGGTGGTATGACTGTGGAGGCCAAAGGGACACAGAGTTTATGCAGATGAAAATAGACATTCTCTAGCAATCATTATCCAAAAAAAAAAAAAAACCAACAGCTTGTTTTGTTCTGCAGATGACGTCTGTTTGCACCGATAACTAAAGATTTCTGTCCGGTGTACAGTGTCGTAATAGCTATTCAGAGCACAGGAAGCATGCCATAACTGCACCTTATCAGAAAGGAAAACAGAATAGGAAACGATAGCTCTGCAGTTTGCGGATGAGTAAAAGATATGTCAGCAGTCCGGTCGTCACCAGCGCTGCCAAGCATTCCATCTTAATCCTGCTTGAAAGAGAAAAGTGGCTCAACTGTCAGCTCATCAAAACTCTGCACAAAGCCAGGCTCTGTGTTGTCTGGGCACAGAGTATCGTCATTTACGATACAAATAAACGCCTCTCAGGCTCATTACAAGGATGTAAACACTGGACAACATGTGCATTCACATGGCAAAATGAACACATAGAAATGATTTTAGAGAAAAACATCTGACCTCACCATGAGCGCTCATATTGATCTAACAAGGGCCCTTCTCCTGGCAGATCCCCACAGCGTGTTCCCCTCCTGTAGCCTATCAACCTGTCTAACCCCAAAGCTTCCAAAAAAGATTCCACTACTTTGTACAAGAATAAGCACATTCCCACACTCTAATAAAATCAACAGAATAAGGTTCAGACCAAAAAAGGGGAAAAGTTTCTCTAAAAGGCTAAAAATACTTTCTCTCTATACCGCAGTTCTGATATTAGGTGGTCCGTCTGAAATGAACCGCCTTCGTGCTTCCTCCATCTCCTGTTGCTGATTTCGCACTTGGCAAGGATAACGTATACAGATGAGACACAGAGTGATGAGCACCTACAAACACAATGCTCTGCAGAAAGGTCATGAGACTGGAAGGTTTAAGTTGGACCATGCAGACAAAGTAAGGCTCTCCTCTGTATGTTAGGAGCCTGGTAAACTAAACACACGACCACAAGCTGTTTCCAAATGGTTTTTATCTCTCTGTTTTCAAAGGGCAATTTGCAGAGAACAGAAGGAATGACTTGTGAACAATCTGACAAATTGAACAAATCACTCAGTAGAGTGGAGGTACACTGAGACTTCTTCTGTCTGTCATATTCTGGCAAAGGCATTCCTAAGGTCTGACCGAAGCATTTATAGTTCTGCTACCAGTGTGAGAGTGTTACCGTGGCAGCAAGCAGTCAGACAATGGGGTTTCTACAATAGGCCTTCTCAGTGCTCTTCAAAGAGCTGTGTTCATTAGCCTCAGAATGGATGGGGATGCTCCCTCCGCCCCTTTGGGCCCTGGCGAGAGTTACGCCCCACAGTCATTCCCACACACTCAGGACTCATGTACTGTATTTTCATATACAGGTATGGAACAAAAGTTGCGAGTTGAGGCTTGTAATTTGAGGGATTTTGATAGTCATAGCATTTCCTACAAGACATGACTAACACAAAAGAGAAGCTGGTGTGTCTGCATTTGTGTGTGTGTCTGCATGAGTGTGTGTGTCATGTGTTCTGTAAGCTGTACTCCCCAGCATGGCCCTGGAACTTTCAGAGGGAAGGAAAGGACTTTCCTGCGACAGGAAACTTGGCACGAGATAAGCACGCTGGTGTGACCGCTCATGTTCCTCTTCAATTTAAATTTCAGTTTCATTCCTGAACAGCTTGCTTTTGCTTGACCCTAAGTAGGAGGCAGTGACGTTCCTACACAAACATCTGGCTTCAATTTCAAACATCAAAGATCAGCAGCAATGGGAGGAACAACATTTGCATTTCCTTTTGTACATTCTTCCAGTATAAGAAACTGTCATTTGCCGACCCCGTCTGCCAGAGCTCCCACATGTACCACTAATAGCAGGCTGATTCACTGCACACAGGACAAACCTACTCAGTCTGTCCTCTGGTTAAGCCTCCCACACATCAGCCCACTGCTACTGTGCAGCCTCAACATTTAGGAGCAAACAGGAACATCTCTGCTGATTTATTTCCTCTGACACATATGCAAACCAAATACAAATGCTTCCTCTGCTCATCTAATGTGCTGCAATAATAATAAGAGTAAATGAACTCATAGATTTTCTGGGAAATTCATCAAAACCTCAGATTGCACGTTTTTCCAACTTATTTTTGCTTCCCTCCGCTGACATGACAGATTTCACAAGATGACATGATAAGAGGAGTGTGTTTGTTGTGATTGCATTTTCACCTTTGATCACTGTCATCTTGATCTGTGTTAACACAAGGATTATGTGTTCCTTTTGGGGTTGAGTAATTTTAGAGAATAATTCCATCTGTATCCACACCATAAAACCTTTCACAGTATTTGCAGAATGATTAAACAGCAGCGAAGAACATCTGGTCCTCATTTCACTGCTTCCCTTCAGTCCTCCCTTCTCTGCTATGTGAGGGAGGGACCGACATGCCTCCAAAGTCTATACCTAACACGTTAGCAGTGGTCTGGGCTGGTAGTTTAGTTTACGTTATTCTCACTCTGTTGGAGGCTTTATTCAGCAGTCATCAGACTGGTTCCACAGAACACAAGTGGCAGCCCATCTGGTCCACAGCCTTACTACTGCGATCCTCCTCAGTTCAAGTGTGTGTTTGTTCATCACAGCCTTCTTCCCCTCATCCTGTCCAAAGCGAGAACAGATCACCACCTCCACAATGGACCGACTGCACACCACACAGTGACAGCATGAGGCTGTTGTTTGTCAGGCTGCAGCGTGTATCTGATCCGCACACTGACTGTAAAGGACATGACGCTCATCGCTGCCAACATCGTTACTTTGCGCCGCGATTTTTCCCACATCCTGGGGGAGCAGAGTGGACCAGGCACCAACACCGCACCATCAACACCGTTCACAGGTCACATCACATCACACCTCCCCACACTGTTGCATCGTTTCACATCACCTCTCTGCAGACCGTCACATCTTACCTGGTTTATTCCATAAATATAGTACACCTGCAGGTTTGCGTCCTCTGCCGTGGGCTTTTCAGGTGAGGGAGTGGCGCTTCGCAGTCTCCCCCCACCCAGATGTGTTCCTCTGCTGCTGATGTGTTCCTCTGCCGACCGATGAGACGTGGACCTGGGGAAACAGAGGTGGCTCAAACTACAGTGCGAGATCGGGAGGGCACCGCTTTCAAATTGCCACGGCCCCTCTGCTTTCATTCACTGGAGAGAAGCTGGCGAAGATGAAGCGTCACAGAGCTACAACTTCCGGTCTAAGCCTTCACAATAAAACCTATGCCTATGTTTTACTTTCTCAGCATGCTACAGGTTCAACACAGCTTTTGTTAGACTGAAGTTATGGTCTGAAGAAACCTGGATTGAGCTAAGAGTAGAAAACAGAACAGAAAACACTTCCATTAAGGTATGAATAGATAAAACATGTCCTTTCACCCCATGCATCTTCCCATACAGAAATGTAATATAGGACATACATGTCAAGAAAGATGTTGCTCTATATGTCACATATAAGGGGATATGTATATGCATCTATGCTCTGAAGATACCATTTATGAACATATATACCAATCATTAACACATATGAAAAATATCTGCAGAATGAATTTTATATGGCATTATTGCAATTATCTATTCAACTACATGAATATTAATGTGTTTGCAAATTTATTATAACATAAAATCTACACTCATTAAAAGTACGTTATACCTATTATATCTAAAGCATATTATGTTATACCTATGTCTGTCAAATGATTATACATACAGTAATATACATATTTGTATTATGTAGATATATATATCACATGATACATGACAAACAATTGTCATATGAATTTCATTTGACATATATGTCAAATGAAATTGTTCCAGGTTTCATGTAATTATTACATAGGGAACATATAGCGTATAGGTTTTTATTTGGAAATTCAAATACAGTACTTATGTGAAATTTCTGTATGGGATCTGACAACTGTAACGTCAGCTGAAACTGGAACTATACGGATTCAATGGATTGTTTAACTATGCACTTATTACTGGTGATTTAGTAACTTCAGTTGAAGTTGAGTTACCCAGATACTGAGTTACCAGAATGTTTGCAGCTCATACTGTTCATACACAGTTAAAAAAGTTTACTGCAACACTTTATTTTGAAGGGGGGTGCTGTGTTTCCTGTTTCAGTGTGTCTGTCGTTGTGTAGCTTGGAGCTGTTTGTGATGTTGAATGTAGCCAGTGGTTGGGCCGTCCGCCCACACTCCTACACTCCCCATCCCAGAAACTGGATCTGACATTATGGAGAGTTGCTGCTGGATGGAAAATACCATGTTTCCTTACTTCTCCAAGACAGTCGACAACTGGACTGTAGCTACAAGTTTTCTTCAGTAGAATACCATGCTCTGATAGTCTCCATCAGATAACTGTAGGCCCCCAGGATGTGGATCCTGTAGTTCAGACTTCCATTAAGAGCCTTACATGTTTCAACATCAGGCGGCATGTCAGACTGGTCATAGGCCAGTGTTCCTATTGGGATGGCTCACATTCTTCCTTTTAAACCCCAAGTTGTCCCATGAATGTTTCTCATCAAAAGGGAACACCTAGATAAACCCAGTCTTTCTCTGTAATTTGTTTGCATTAGCTTCAGGGCTTAGCAAGACAAAGCTCACTGATCCACCACTTTCTTGCTAAAAGACACGGATTAAGATTCATCAGCCAACCAACAGAACAGAGAAAAAAACTTAGGCACTTCTACTTGTCCTTTAATGAACCACATGTTCCAGTAACTGATATAGTTGAAATGAAATTCATATTCTGCATTTCTACTTAAGGAATGTGGAGATAAGCAGGTTGGGATGAGACAACAGGAACACTGTGGCTATTGTGGGCTTTTTTTTCTTTTTCTTTTTTTTTTTACAGCTTTAGCCTTCTGTTAAATTCCTCCGACCAAAGTGTGACGTGCACAAACATCTTCAAAAGACCTTTCTAATTTAGTAAACAAATCAGGCTGGATACGTGTGTTGAGTTTGTAGCCCTGTGTTTTTGTAGCTGTTCTCATTCCCCATGTGACTTGGGGCTATTTAGTTTACTGGAGTCCCGCTGGCTCAGACAAAGGTAGCTGTTGCACTGCTTTATATCCCCTGGGCGTAAGTGTTATCACTGTGACAACTGAGATACTTTGCACATTTAAAAGTAAATTGAGTTTCTCTCAAGAAGACCACTGAGACTCAGCTGCACATAGGTATTCAAATGACACGCAGAGCACACAGCACACAGCTTGTCACACTGAAAATCATCATAACACATGCACCAGTGTTGTTTAAACTGAGCAACAAAAAGCTACTGGGCAAATATCATGCACTCATCATCAACAGGACTTTAGCTGAGCGAGTTGAACAGGATTGTAAAACATCAGTTGGAATCAACTTCCTAATTTTCAAAGTCAGTATCACTGTACCTTCTCCATTTACTGATCTAGATATTGCACATATGCGCACATCAGGTGATTGTAGCCATGAATTTAGACTGAAACTTGCCCCTCACCCACCAGTCCTGCTGCTACATCTTCATGTCTATGGGTGTGTCTGGCACCACTATTGACAGGATTTAGTTGTGTTTGTCACAGGGATCCTGGAAGGATAAAGGGTCAAGAGGCATTATGGGCTGAACAAAGAACTCTCTATAGGAGGCAGTAACACATACAATGGTCCTGAAAGAAGGTCATCTTTTTCAACACATTAGGAGACAAACTGATCATTTTACTGAGCCGTTCAAAAATGTAATGCAGCTTATTCATAACCTTAATGTTCCTCAACCCGTCAGGACATGTTCCTGCAAATTTCTAACTAACGAGCTGTACCTACACCTACATCTCTGTGTGGAGATAAAAATGGGGGAATGCAATGCTCTGACAAGAACAGCTGACTTTAATGTAATGCTTTTGATCCTTTCTTCAAATTAAAGCAATATCATTGTAATATTATACTGAAGTACTACTGCCTAAAATAGACTCCTCAGAGCAACCACACACCCCAGTTTGGCCAACAGCCTCAACCAGTCCAGAGAGCGTTAATCAGCATTTAATGAAAAATACAGATGATATAGCCAAGGATGAAAATGTCTTGAGAGCAGCACCATGAAGTTTTCCATTTACCTTTTACAGTTGTTACAAGGAGTTAGCGAGATCAAACCAACCCCAAGACTTAAGCAGGCTAACTCCAATGCAAATAAAGGTGGAACACTGCTGCCCAAAATAATAACACAAAAACAAAACATGCTTATTGTTGTAATACTTCCCTCCAACTAGCACATTCTCAGTTTAAGATATTAGCTTATCACATATATGGAAGTATGAGTCTTTGTGTTTTGCATAACTGCAATAATTGCATGTGCTAGAAAGATCAGGAGGTGATTTATTTTTGGTAAAAAAAAAAGTGTTACATAATTTGTGCAACATAGATCCCTCTGCAACAGTCTGATGAACCTGAGTAACTACAGTTCAGCTGCCCAGTTTATTATTCTAATGTTAAATGTCACAACACTTTAATATGCGGATCTGAAGGAGACTTAGTACATTTATTTTTGTAATGTGCATGTGTTTTGTGAAGACATCATGAGGCTCCTGTGTACACAGTTCATTCTCCATTTCCTATTCTATATAATCCCTTTAACAAACATTCTCCTGATCCGGAGACATTCCCAGAACAAAACAACAAACAAAACAACTGTACGATGACGCTGTGAAAAGTTTAGACTAGATTTGTATCTGTATTATTTCTTAGACAATAATCACAAAAACTTTAATTGGTGCAGGAAAATCACATGTGTGTGACATGTGAAGTAGTTTATTCAGATCAGTCATGTGGTCACTAGATCAAGTGTGCAGTTTCTTAACAATGTAGATTTGGATCTATTAATCCAGATTCAGTTTTCTTGTGTGGGTTGTTTCTTGCAAGAACATAGAAGATATCTCTGGCTTCATGGAGGTTTGATAGAATGTGCACACCCACCTTCATCTTGACCTCCAGACATGAGCTGTTTATTTTGTCCTCATTGTCTTAGCTGCTCAGTCATCCTGTCAGGTCTCCTCCCAATTTTTTGCCTCTTGCTCACAACGCAGGAACATTTTTCATCTCTTTGGTTTGCTAAAGTTTTGTCTTTTTCTGACTCCTCCTTAACTACCATTCTTACCCATGGTGACCTTTTCTAGTTCCTCATGCTTAGCTGAGCATGGTCCTGGCTGCTCTGTGATCCGACTCTTTAGGTTTTTCTTCAGGGGTTTGGATCCTCACCTCACCCTGCAGGTGTCCTTCCCCCATGTGGACTTACCCAATCCATCAAGTGATGGCATCTGTTGTGTCCTCTCTAACAACTGGAGCATTTCATCACATGTGATGCTCTCGAGTCCTCCTCATTCTTCCTTGCATTCTTCCTTTTTTCCTCAGCTTGTGAGGCACATCCATTCTCTCAGGATCTTCAGTCAGTTTCTTTAAGCAGCATTTGTTTTGTGCAGTTAGGCTCTCAGCATTCATAACAAAAAGAGCCAGAACAACTGTTTATGTCAGTGTTTTCTTATTGGGTTTGATTTATTCAGAATAATGCTATTAAATCCATCAGGCATGGTACTTGTAGGAGACACGACTGTGTCAACATACCAACACAAATGTCTGGGAAATTCATGCACTGTTTGCAGGATCCTGAGAGGTCTAATAAACGCCGTTGAGCCTCTCATGGGGCTACAATTATGAAATTGTCAAACTTAACATGAAATGAGCCTTGTTTTGTGTTCCTTTTTGAAGAAAATGCAATCCACTGTCACCAGAGTGTTATCACCTCCCTCAGATGTAAACAGAGGTAAATCAGTCCAAACTGGAAAGGCTGTTTATGATTTAACAATGTAACTGATAGGCTACAGAAGTGACAACTTTGTACTGATCTGTTACACTTTTACTGATGAATTCAATTTAAATAAGCAATCTAAAGGAAGCTGGAATGTAAATGGTTATTTAACCAGATGATCACATAAATAAACAAGCATACTGCAGGATCTGATATACTAACAGTAACTGTTATGCTAACAGTTCCTACAATTTAGATTATTAGATTGTCTAATGCCCAGGCTGGAGGATCAAAGATAGCTGCTGAGGGTGATACAGTATGATACTGATGAAGTTAGTATTTTTTTTACCACAACCAGGGCCTTTTGCGGTAAAAATGCAAACACAGCAACTCTCAATGATGGTCCAGTATATCTGAACATGGGCATTCCAAAGAAACTGCAGGAATAGCAGAACAACTTTTATGAGGAACTGTTAAAGGTATGCGTTTTTGCACAGCCAAAAGTTTTCAGGGCCAGACATGCCACTAACAGTGATAATCCCCTCTACCCATCACAGAGGCTCAGACTCTGGCCAGGTTCAAGAGGGAAATTTGCTTGAATTAGAACTGATGGGAAGAGACATGTTGATAAAATTGTTAATGGCATATAGTAATGTCATAGAGATCTGCTGAAACAAGTACTAGTTTTATCCCGCCTTGATTACTGCTCCCCAGATCTGTCTAAACTTGAAATAGCTCAAAATGAACTTGCAAGACGAGCACTGGATAATGTACAAGCCAGCCTCTTATGGCACAGAGTAGATGAGAGGCTGGCACAACCTTATGAATTTCTTTAGGAATGTCAGACAGTAACCAACTTGTCTGTAATGTGACAGAACAGTCCTGGTGGCTAGGGGCTAGCTAGGAAAAAAAACAGTGTGCAGATCTGAGAGCCTTTACAACAGTGGAATGATTTATTAACTATCTTAGCTGAGGCATCCAGCGAAACCAGCTTTATGCTTAAACAATAACCCTGAGATTAATGAACATCAGTGAATAATTTCAGTTGATTGTAATTTGATGTGATTTTGGCTGCTGCTTTATTATGGTCGTTTTTTTTTTTTTTTTTTAAATAAAAGCAAGTATTCCACAAATCTAACCCAACTTTCAGCAGACAGAAAACCTGCCAGTACAACCAACCTCACCTGAGCAGAAAGAAAACATGACTTTATACGGGTTAACAGGTTAAAACATAACTTATGAAACCAGTTTTTAGATGTGTATTTAATGATAAAATGCAGAAATGCTGCTGAGCATAAATGTGATGGGAGTAAAGACTACATTTCCCGCTGTGCAGTACGCATCCTCGACAGCATGTCGATGACGACAAATTCATGCGACCTGCAACAATAACAGATAGCAGCAGGGGCTGTAGCTCGAAAGGTTGACATTTCGTTTCCATTTGTTGTTTTTCTGTGTTAGTACTGGAGCTGTTTGTCTGCAGAAATGTCCGGAAAGGCGAAAGATATACTACAAATGGACCTGTACGGTCTACTCGGCATTGAAAGCACTGCTACAACGAAAGAGGTACGTAAATAAGCTAGCTGTCAGGCTAGCTTAGATACAAACCGCCTCCTGTGAGTTAGCCGCTGCTGGTACGAAGCGTGTTGTTGGTGGGAGGATGTTTGTCACAGTCTTTTTATTGTCTTTGTGTAATATTAAAACAAAGGTATGTATGTACAAAGAGAGCTTGTATCTCTGTCCGTTAGCAGACAGCTGTGCTAACCCGCTATCACAGAAAGCGTGAGAGTGTATTTGTTATTTGTACATATAAATAAACGTAACACTCGTTTTTAAGTCGGTTCAGCTAAAAGCCAAGCAAATGAAACGAAGACTGGAGTTTCAGGTGTGTTAAAAATCCACAGTTAAACAGACTAGTCGGCTAATGGCTAAATCACAATGTGTGATACGGTCAAGTGGCCACAGGGTGGCGACCTTGCAACAGTAAAGTGTTGGGTATCATTATGAGCGACACAAGACTGACATGAAATAACATTTTACCATTAAGGATACTTACAACTTTACTATAAAAAGTAAATATAAATTAAACTGCATGGATGTGACATTTATTTAGAGTCTGACAGCCCAGGGTACATTGGTAATCTAAAACTCAATTCTCAGCCCTGAACAGATATAATCTTGGAAGTGCTAATGTGATTACATCTGATCAGGTCTGAAAAATTGATAATAGAATGGCAGTAATGACTGTGATAGTGGAGCCAGCACATGTGACATCTGATATCTCAGCCCTACATTCTACACACTGGATTTTGCTAGAATGGCATTTTGTGCTTGCAAGGATTTTAAATGAGCTCTGGGAAGATTCTTCGACTCTCCTCTGCATTTAAAGTCCCGGCCCAAAGCGGTTCACCATGATATCCTGGACCAGCATTTTCCCTAAGACCACTGCTCCTCACAGTTTCCAGCTTGCAGAATCCACAGCCCCGTAGGGAAATTAAAATCACTGCCAAAATGAGGGAGGAAGTTAATTTCTTAATTGGATTTCAAAGTCCTGTCCTCCCCAGAGGAATATCTCGGAGGAAGTTGGTGGTTGTGGCTTGGGCAGGACTGAGACTTCAAAATGCAGAAGGCTGGTTCTGTGAGGTCTGTTGAGCGAGATGGTGGAGAGAGATAGCGAGGATTTGTGTGTGTGGTGAATTTAGCGTGGGGACGGGGGGCTCTGAAATCAATCAAGTGTGAGAAGATAGATGTCATTAGATGGACCACTTATCCCAGTTTTTTTTTGTCCCTCTGCTCCGCCACCACCATCAGGCATGTGTGTGTCACATAGGGAGAACTCATCCCTGGGCCTATATGTAGGCTCACAGGTTGTAAAACAACAAGTTTTCGCATTCTGCATCTCCTCATGCTTCTATTTAGCATCTTTTGCTGTTCCCGGCTCTGAGCTCGGCTGTGGAGTAAATGCTGTGGAAACTGATGTGTCAGAGCGTAAGATTTAATGAGTACGGATGACTGGGGTTTGTTTAAGTCTTGTAGTGCTAAGGGAGGCTATTGTTGAAGGCTAGCCACCATTTAAAGAGTTGTGCTCATGCATATCAGCAGGGTTTGAGTAATAATTGCGTAAGTGTGTGTTTTACCTACCACAGATTGCTTGGTAAAACACCCTCAACAGCCAAGACCACACAAAATTTATTGTGGTTTATTCAGCTACTTAAACTGTAGTGTACCTGATGTGTTGCAGAGTATGCAGTAACTACATGCCTGGATGATTAATTTCCAGGCAGATCGTCCAAGGAAAGGTGTTTGCGTTAACCCTAACCCTTACACTGGAAACTCATTGCTCTCACCGATGAGTGACCTCTTTGAGTATCTGCTTCTTTGGATTGTCCCGCACCCTGTGTTAGACTGAGGCACATGCACAGGGAAGTAACTGGGAATCATTGGGTTTTAATCCTTTGATCACACTACATGTGAAAGACGTTGGTCTATTTGATTTTGGTCACAGTCTTTAGTTCAATCAAAAGATAAGTTACAGCACTTCACTGTCTCAAGTTCTTTTCTTTACAGTTCTTTTGCCACTTGCCATCTGTTCATGGCCTTGTTGCCCATGTTCTTGCTCTCCTACCTCCCTCTCCTTGTTGTGCCTGTGATTATTTTCCTCCAGCTGATAACATCCCGTAAATAGCCGAGTGTTGTAATTAAGGAGGATGGGCCCATGGCAGATCAAGCAGCTAATCAGACACGCAGGGTAGGAACCCTAACAGGGCTGTGCTGTGGCTGCACCAGGACCAGTTTGTCAACTATAATTGGCACCAAAGAGTAGTGTAATGAGGACAAGATGTAGGCATGCAGTTAAGACCATGGCAGGCAGGGATCAGGGCAACCCAAAGAGTCTGTTTTTCACCAGGCACTAACCATTAGGCTACTGTTGGCCTGCTGCTGCACGATTGGAGTCTTTCCTTGTTGTTTTTTTTTGTTTTTTTGGTTCCTTACTCTTTAGACTCAAGCATGGGAAATAGTTGATATTTCTCCCGTTCACTTTGTCTTTTTTATGAGACAAGGAAAATGAGCATGTGAGGGTTCAGAATAATTTCAACTGCAAGAGAGAGAAGGCAGAGGAGAATTGTTGCTCCTCTGTTAGCAGCAGGGACAACAGTTTGTTTAAGCCAAGGACTTCTTATGGTTTTCTCTTCACATGGTCTTACTCATAACTGATTCAAGAGCCAACCCTAAAAGGTCAAACTGAATGCATGAAGATGATTGCTGCAGTAATTGACTGGATTAGTCCTGTAGAAAGATGCCACTCGATCTGAGAGCTCTTGTTCACACACATGTGCTAACCTCGCTTTTGCTTTAGTTTATAAGACCAAGGGGCTTCGGGGGCTTCCAGCGTCAATTAAAGCTTGCGTGATACGGCATTGATGGGAGTAATCATGTATTATTTAACAAAACAGCACTGCAAGTGTAATTAAGACATGATATGGTAGAAGGTGCTAGAGGGAGTGAAAGGAAAGGAACAAGAGAAGGGGAGGTAAGATAATAAAGTGAAATATAGAGAAGCATGTGTGTTAACTTAACCTTTAACTGAGCCCAGGGAGACAAATATGAAGATATGCAACATGGCTTCTCTCCACCAGAACAGCATCAACGATGACAGGTTGTGCTTGTCAAACAGGGTTAGGGTAGCTGGCCAGACTTTTGTCCTGACGTATTAAACATCGCCAGTGTTTACAGCAGATGTAGAGACATGTTTATCCTGTCAGCTGGCTGCAGGTGATGAAGACCATGAGAAGTTAAGTGTGAGCTCAGGACACTGAGTTACCTCTTAGAGGACCACGGCAGTGGCCGATTTTAAACCGTGTTACTATTTTACAAGTATTCATTAATTTTTCTACCGTTCCACACACGTCAAGTCAATTTTGTTTATACAGCGCCAATTCACAACAAGTTGTCTCAAGGCATTTTACAAAAAGAGAAGGTGTAGACCTTTTCTTTATAATAATATTTACAAGGTCTCAACAGTTCCCACCCAGACCAAGCGCACAAGGCAACAGTGGTGGGGAAAAACTTCCATTTAAGAGGCAGAAATCTCGAGCAGAAGCACACTCAGGGTGGGAGTTCATCTGCCTCCACACACCCAGTGGTTTCATTTCTGTATGGTCTCAAACATTGACCTTGTTATTAATCTTTGTTTTGAAGCATCGAGGTGTGTTAATTTTTGTGAAAATGACATTATTTCCTGAGGTAATGCACCCCAGACTGTCTGCACATAAAATGCTTTACCACGCAAAGATGAAACAAATCACTCAAGCAAGTTAGGATTTTATGGCACTTGATTCTCATATCGTATTGCAATAAATGGAAAACAACAGCCACTTGGAGAGGTAGGAAAAAAATCTGAAATTTGCATTTGGAGATGGTCAGCAAAAAAGTTCAGAAAATTGTAGTGAAAGAGGTAAAAGTTGGTGGTGTAGCTCTCAAGGGCTGACTCCTTTACTCCGTTTCTTAAAGCTGTTTGGGCTGTTATAAGGCTGAGAGATCTCTGTTGGGAAACACTGACTTTCTTAGTGTCTGCTTCTTTGCTTCCTTTCGGCCCAATGATAAACCGCATTTTGTTAAACTGTATACTTGACTTTAAACTTAGGATTTCATTCCAATATAGTGACTTAAATAGAGAACTGGGCAAAGGTATGATAGTGAGCACAGAAAAAAGGAAAAGGGGAGACAGGCAGAGAGGCTGAAAAGGGGAAATGGGCCTAGGCCATCAAGCATATGTGTTTGGCGCCAGTCCACAGCCCTGCGTGTCAGGCTGGATCTGTAGGAAGGCTCCGTGCCAAACAGCAAGACTAAATATCCCTTAATGATGTCTAGTCTCTCAAAGCCCTCTCGGTGAACCAAACTCTCATTTACTATTGGAACTGTAATGAGGAAAAAAACTGATGTTGACCAAGAGATAGAGGAGGAAAGGATTTGTGACATTTAGGAGCTGTCTGAACCATGATTATCTCCAGAGCGTTCACTGGAGGCCCGTGGCTCATATAACCACGAGAGGCTTGGTTCCTGTACCTTGGACGATGGGCGTCCAGCCTAATGTGACTGTCAGAAGGGCTCACTGGAGCCTCCAGGTAAAAAGACTTGGACACTGACGGATTACACCATTCTGCTCAGTTCCCTCACAGTTGACTTTCGCCCCC
>OMNW01035031.1:0-12396 GCA_900303245.1 Selene dorsalis | reverse complement strand
CAAAGATGAAGTTTTGGTCTTTCCTGTCTCCCTCCCCCTTCTCCTCCTCCTCCTCCTCCTCCTCCTCCCTTGGACAGATCCTACATGGACTTCATCAGAGGTCAAAGAATGACTGAGATGCTCTTCACCCTTATCGTCTTTTTGGCCAACCTTTCCTCCCTGTTCTGATTTGAGTCAGGAAGCTGGATGACAGCCACATTTACTTCCAGCCTCCATGCCAAAAATATTATTCGTCAGATGTCGTCAGTGTACAAGGAGTAGCTGAAATGATGACATAAAGTATTGCCTCCTGTCTCTTATGAGAAGTCTCAGAGGCCTGACTTTAGTACATGATGTTTCTCAATGTTCTTTGCAGTATTACCAATTCAGCCCCAAACATACAAACCCTATCATTAGAGATTTGGTTTAATAACCAAACTTGGTATTGAATCCAAACTTTTTTTTTTTGGCCAGTCTATTATATTCACCAGTGTTTTGAGTTTTTGAGTATGCATATGCTTTGTGTTTTCATGGTTATGGGTTGTGCTGTGAAAGGAAATCCTAATTTGAATGTTCTGCATTTCTCCTCTTCCTCTACTGGCCTTTTCTCTTATTCTCCTATTTCTTACCTCTAGTATGGGGATGTTTTGAATGTGATCCTATCCAGTAAGAAGAAAGGAAGTGCTGTGGTCGAATTTGCAACTGTGAGAGCAGCTGTAAGTACCTAACACTTCCCAAGTCTGTATCCCCAATTTTTTGTTGACCAATATTGAAAATCTTATCCAAAGTGGACATTTGCACAGAACCACATTTGCTTACCACTCACTCGCCTCGGAGTCTCTGATCACCTGCTGAGTTTGATTATTACTAAGAATGACACCTGTCACGGACTTCCTGGCCTCTGGACGATATTTGCAACCTAAACCAATGTTTTTAGTCACTGAGATCTCTGTGCTGATGGAAACCATTGGACGGAAGGATTTGAGCTATTTCATTGTTCCCCACTGTCTGGATCCTCAGGCCCTTTGTCCTAATGGTGTTCTTTTCTATTGTGGTTTCCTCACCACGGCGTGTGGTTTCCCTCTAGGGAAGCATGTCTGCCAGTTTACTAGGACCCTGGCTCAGGGCCTGTGGTCCCTTCCTGCCCATCTCCAAATTCTGGCTTCACTCTGGGAGTTGGCCCAGTTATTATTCAGCTTTGTCCAGGTCTACATGTGTTTTTTATATGTCTACTTTACCAACTGTCCCCATACGTGTAAGACAGATAAAAGACAACCTTAACAAATATTGAGAGAAAGAGGAATAGTTTTTCTAGCCTGATATAATAAGAGAAATCGTCTCAAGATCCACATGATTATTTTGTGTGTTTAGGAGCTGGCAGTGAAGAATGAATGTGGCCTGAGTGGAAACCCCCTGAAGATTTCATGGCTTGAAGGACAGCCTGAAGTTATTGCTCCAGTGTCTCAGCCTGGCCAGTTCATGTCTTCACAGGTACCGTGTAACACACAAATGCATTGTTGTAATTCTCCCCTCCCTCATAAAGCATGTCAGCTCTATGTCACAAAGCCTTCCCATGTACACCACTTATAATACTATAGCCTAAACACTGCCCCACAAAGAGAGGTATGTAAACCTTCTTAAAGTTTTATTTTCATATCAGTGGTGCAAATATTGCCTCAGCGCTTGCGCTCACCTCGTCTGGCCTAGAACAATGTGTTTGGTTAAACGAACCTCAGTTTATTTGCTTTGGAGCGTTTAGGCACTGGCTCGGCACCGGCCCAAAGCCTCTGGTCAGACACTCATTAATGGGCCTGACCTGGGAGACCCCAGGAATGCCTTACTTCACATAACAACCCAGGAGGATGCAGTTTGCAAAAATGGTAGCCTGGCATGTGAGACTGATTAAACGTCTGCACCTGGGCAAGTGAACTCGTGCATTTGTATTGCTGTTGACAATAAAGAAGTAAATAAGTTTTTTTTTTTCATTTTGATAATTTTTAAAAGGATTTACTTTTTGCAGGCCAAACATTTGCAGCACAAAACTGTGCTTTATTGAGTAACAACTGTCTTAAAAAAAACTTTTTCCTCTGATGTGTTGCCACTTGTGATTTGGCAATCACAGCAGAACATATTGTAATTGCCACTTTTTTGATTAATTTTGCACGGCCTTCAGGACAGACATGTAATATTGTCTTGTCTGCTGCCAGATACCAAAGGTATGTTAACTCCATCTCAGACAGGGTAATCTCATTTCAGCAATATCCACTGAGAACCTACAATGTTTTTCTTTCTTGTCATCAGATTAGTATGAAGGAATGCTTTATTTCCACTGAGTCCATTTTTATCTGTCTTATGTACAGAAATTTACATTTGGGGATTGCGGATTAATAAACTCTATCCCTCTCCTTAACCAAGCAGCCACTGAACTGGGTTTCACCCCTCAGCCAGGTGCAATTTTACAGATCCCCTTGTCAGGACTAGCATCTAACCCAGCCTGCACACTGGGACTTGTTGCTCTAATCTCTGTAAATTTCATTATGGTAACACGGTTTGCTTCACAATATCCATATTTGATTGCTTTATCTATGTTTTTTTTTTTTCTTTGGTCCTGCACCTGAGAATGAAATCATTACCACCGCTGGATAATATTCACATTAGCCCTAAGCAAGAATACTTCTTGCTAAAGAGGCCCCGTATGACATGACATTCTTCTCCTCAGATTCTATCTGTAATGTAAAAATCAGATCCCTATTCTGCTGTACACCCCCTCCCCCCCTTCAGTGCCCTACACCAGCCAGCTGGAATCACATAGGAGCAGCTTGGGCGAGGACTTGCTTCTTTAACCTTGTCAATCCAAACATAGTGCTCAGAGAGTCCAGGTCTCACCACAGGGAGCTCAGAGACACATATGAATGACTTCAGCCTCAGCTTCAGTTCCAGCTCTGGTGGGCTTGATAAACTAATCTGGGGTCAATGTTAGGGGCCTAATGGAGTAAGGGCCACAAATTCCCCTTGAAGACCCCCTTCAGGGTCCATGGACCTTGAACATAATTAACTGCACTGTGATGTGATTTTGACTGCTCTCACAGACACAGAGAGGCCTGTTGAACTGCTGGCTCTGTTTTTGTTCTGCCTGTTGAGAAAGTAGATAAAACCAGTTCTACTACGTTCACCCACTTTTTCTCATCATGGATATTAAAATTTTCAAAAGAGGGAAGGGCCACATCATCCACACTGTGTGAAATTGCTCCCCGTGCTCCGGACTTAATTTAGACCTCTCTATTGGGAATGGATCTGGTTTCATCTCCAGACTGTTCTTTGTTATGTTTTCACCCTTTGACACAGTGAGTGAGAGATTGGGAAATGGGCAGATGATAAAAGTCTATAAAAGTGGTCATTGTCATGATGGAAAACATTACTTATTGCACTGTAGTGAATCCTGAATGAGGCACAGTGCTAATTGTTTGACATGAATTTTGCCATGTATGCTAACAGACACACTGTAGGGCTCAGTCAGTGCTTCACTGCGTCATGATAGTGTGCCATGTGTGGCCGATTGTATGGATTCCACAGGGTCTGACTAATAATTCATATCTCACTTCCCAGACTGTCTTGGACATGGAACCACTATCTAACCATCTGCTTTCTTCTTGCCAGACATAGTGTTTGTGTCTCCTGAGATATGATGCCATCATTCATCACTGCAACTTGATTCATGGTTTATTACGTAGCTTAGCGTACCGCATTATTTAAAGTGCATCTATTGTAAAGGATTTAAACTTAAGCTTTCTGTGTCTGCTTCTTCCATCTTGAGCCAGAGAGTTATCGCAAGCTTGACACGACACAGACCAGATGCAGCAGATCAGCTATTCTAGGATTATTTTTCCAGCCCGTCAGTTTGCTAGTGCTTGAAAAGTGCACTCTCACCTATCATAGCCCCTGAGTTTAGAGGAGATGCACTGTATGTGGCCATGCTGTTGCCATATTCAACCCTGGATGGGGATAATGGATGTCTAGAAGGGAGACCTGCAGGCTTCTGTATTTTACTATGATCAGGCCCAGAGGGAGGAAATTTTATTGTTATTATTAGTTTGTCCCTGATATTAATATTGTGTGGCAGGTTTTGTGAAACTATATGAGGCTGGACTTGTTGGTGGTACATTGTCCATGTATAACTGGATGAACAAAAGACCACACAATTTATTGAAAGGATAGACTGGTTTAGGGTAGCTTGACACGCACAGCTTTTGTTTTTTCCCATTTGATAGAAGTAATTGCCAAAATTTCCAAATGATGGCGTTACACCCATGTACATTCAGTTCATTATGTATCTCGTGAGAAGGGAAAGCTGTAGTGGACTGGGTTGACCCTAACCATGTGTAGTTTAATAATATGTTTTGACATGATACAGACAGCATAAACGATATCGGTTTTCACAAAATCCCATTTTGTGTGTGAGCCCATGTGTGAACATACAGCATTTTTCAGTAGTATCAGGTTGTATGGAGTCACAGAAATGCCATAAAAAGAGTATGTCAAAAAATAAGAAAATACATGTGGAAATATAAAGAGGAATAAAAAAAAGAAACAAAGCATTTTCATTTATTTTCACATTCTTTATTTCTATGAAATTTTTGTGTATTTATAAACAAATATTTATTTGTTTATTACCTAAATGACCAAATTTTCTTATCTATTTTTAGATCTTATTTATGTATTTTTATTAGGACTGTCAAAGTTAACACGTTAACACATGTGATTAATCTGGAAACAATAACACGTTAAAAAAAATGAACGCATGATGAATTTCGTCACGTGACTGAGGTAGTGCCCGTCTGTGTATTCGGTCTGTGTCTGTGTTGCCACTGGGGTTTTCACCCGTCTGTTGAAATACGGTAATGTTCGGTATTTGAGGGTTAAATATCGCGTCCTGTTTTGAATCACTACTGGATGGGCTTTGTCTCGTATTTCAGTCTTGAATGCAGCATCATCCCGCTGCATGTGAAGCGCCGTCCCACTCTGCCCGTGATCAGGTAAAACGGTGGTTTGATCACAGACAGAAACTCTTGGTTTGACAGTGACAGTGATCAATCAGAAGAGTTGTAAACTGTGTCCGCCATTGTTAACTATGACGGACGGTGTCCTGTCAGGTGTTTGGCAGCTTCAGGAGGACAAAGTTCTCCATTCACCAAAAAAAAAAAAAAAAAGTTCTTCATTCACATCAAAGCCTGTGATGTGATTTGTGTATTACAGTTGCTAGGATGTTTTATTGATTTTTACATCTGTATTATTGCATCCTTAAATTCTAATGGATTAACTGTAGGTACATAAATTGCACCCTTCAATACTTTATAGGGAAAAATAGAAGTATATCATCGTTTAATCATTTGACAGCCCTAATTTTTATATAATGTATTTTATATTTCCTTATTGTGAGTATTTGTTACTTTTTTATCTTAAGCAAAATAAGTTAAAAGTGAAAGGATAAATATAAATAAATAGCATTATTCAGAAAATCTTACCTGTTTTGTATGAAAAAACAAATGTGAAAATGCGTGTACTGTTTTCTATATATTTCCACGTTTCTTTATTGTTTTAATAATGTCTCATCTTCAGTCAGTTATTCCTTTTTATATTTCAGTATTTATCTCATTCTTTTGCAGATTTATTCTCTGTGTGGTGTTTCAGTAACTTCATAAGGTTGAACTGAGAGATGCAATTATAATTGAAGGGCATGTCTCTTATTTTCCAAAACAATGTTTCTAGGTTTCTTAGTTAGTACCTGACAAAATAAATAACTCATTACAGCTACTCCACAGTGAGATGACAGGGTTTCTTGGTAATCTGTATGACAGTGAGTTTAGACTTTTGCAGGGAGTGAAGTGGTACCAGATGTGATTGGGATACTTCACAGCTCGGCCAGTTTGTGCAGTGCAGACAAGATAATTTGTCTTCAATTACAGGCTCTTTCTTCTCACATCAGTCATGTGGCTGAAATCTTGTTGAGCTTAACTTTATGTGATTCTTCACACTGAGGGCTCGTATAGTTTGCAGAGTCATAAGCAGCTAAGGACTCTGGTTTGCAGGAAGGCTTTCTATCCAGAAAAAAATGGTCAATGTTAATTTTTGGTTATAATGAATAAAGATTTAGTTTTTATATAATGCCAGAATTTTGTTTAGTCGGTTTTATCTTTAGTACATGAAATATTACTTTTTTTTTTTTTTTAAAGTAATTGGTTTGCCAAGTATCTGTCAAATATGTTATTATTCTTCTTTTATGTTAAGAATAAATGAGGCTTTGGTCATAAAGGCTCATTGTAGCAGACGAGAGAAGACTGTCCAAAGTAAAGTCTGTGTGACTAAAACGCTCTTTCTCCAGCTTATCATGAAAAAGCAGCCTGTATGGAAAAGTCTGTCAAATTGCAGACACACCCTGGTTACCCACTGAATGTCATTCCTTTGTGATACAGGTGCACCGAACGCTTAGCAACCCAGCAGTTCACTTTACGCACTACCATGACTCTGTCATGCCTGTCTAATTTAGGTTTGTGTATCTCTTCACCTTGAAATAATATTGTGCTGCTCATAGTATTGGAGAGTCCAAGGCCATAATTTCTCTGTGGAAGTGACAGACAGGGCTTATTGCCTCCACAGTGGCTAATGGTTACAAAGCCAAATAAATGTCAGTCCATCAGGATGTGTAAACACTTCGCATACAAACTTTTAAAATGTTGACACCAGCACTTCTGTCCACAAAACCACCAATGTTAGAATTTGAAACATATTTTTCTTTACTTCCCCAAAATACAAAGTACATTTTTCATCATTAAAAAAAAAAAAAAAGTTTCACAATGTTTTATTGTCAGAACATATACAAGAAACGGGTGCAATGGTATCCAGTTTAAAATAGGAGATGCCAAAACAGATATACAGTGCAGATGTATCCACAAACATTGCTGTGTCTGTTCAGACATGCACAGAGTTCCAAATCTATTTGTAGGTGCGGGACACTTGTGGTTTGTTTATTTTTGGAGCATGACCCACGGGGCACCTAGGAATTTGACTGGTTCTGGTTTTGCCCCACAGCCTTTTGGCCACCTCCCACTAACACATAAGCGGTCCTGACTCTCTTCTCTTCAAACCTGAGGAAAATAACCAAGATCGTCTACAAAAATCTCAGGTTGATCACGCCTGCTTACATGTATACAGGTGTCTTTCTTTTCACTTGTGTGCCAGTGTGTGTGTGAGATGCAAGCATGTATTTTTCACGTGTCGGGGGTCTGTTTAGTCAGAAGGTAGTGTTTAAAACCTCATCAGGACTTATGCTGCAGTAATGGATGTCTCTGGTCCTCCTCCCTTGACACCCCCTGCATATGTGGAAGTATCACGTTACCCTTTACCACTTTCCCTTTCGTGCGCCACTCACCAGAGCATCGGACTCTGATTTGCAGCTAAGCAAACAGCTTGCTCCAGCCTCTTTCTTTTTCCTGCTTCTTCGTTTTCTGAGGTCTTGGACCTGTGGCCTGGGTTGGTCTGCAGCCCAACCTGCCACCACTGGCTGGTTTTTATTGGAAGCAGAGCTAAGTGTTTGTTTTCAAACTGAGAGTGATGGGGGGTACCTTAGCCTACCTTTGAGTGGGGCCTCTGGGATGCGTGCGGAGGAAAAATTGCCCTCCGCACACAATAGATTGGCAAGCACGCCAAGAGCCAAGACATCACAGCTCAAGGACCTTGGATTCCAGCCGCAGCTTTTCTTTTCTTAAACACAACAATCTTAAGTCTTAACAGCCGTTCTCAGCACAGCACTGTGTGGTTTGGGGGATTACACTAGCAAAGGAGGGAAGTAAAGGAAGGTAAAAATGTCTAGCTTGGAGTTTGACATCAATCAGGGATTAATTATTAACTTAAACATTACGTCTAGCTCTGTAAGGGGTGAATCTAAGCAGATCATTAACTTTGTGTAGGTGTATTTTATTTTTCAGTCTAACCTTTCAAACCACCAGATTGTGCGTACTCTTTAACAAATATTCTGGATGATAGTCTCACAGACACCATATCTGCTTTTCCTTTTCCTTTTAAAATTTGGGTCACATGATCTCATTCACAAGTGAACATGTTTCCAGTGTGCTGGTTTACCTGCATTGAAATATCGATGCTGTCAGTTCTCCTCACAGGCTTTGAGTCACTGGGATACTGCTGGGATAATCGGCACACATGCATCTAAGTTCATTTGAACAAGTAAGATCACTTAAGGATTTTGTTTGTCCATAAAATCGGATATGTGTCCCCCAGAGCAAGATGATTTGGATCTCTTCCCCCGTTGATCATTAGAGCCATCCTGTAATTGTCTATTGTGTTGTCTAACTGTGGAGTTTGTCCATCACCTGGAGAACATCATCCAGGATCGAAGGGCCCAGGTCGAGGCTAAAAGAAAAGCTGCAGTCCTCGTCCTTTAGTTGTCCATCAGTTTTGTCAGAGATGTCAGAGGACTCTCCGTCCTTGTCTGAACTCACGCTGCCCCGACCAAGACCGTGACTCTGATTGTAAGTGACAGTGTTCCCTCTTTGGTACCCGTCCTTCTTTTTTACCTCTTCTTCTACTTCTTCACTGTCCAGCAGCGGCATAGAGCTGCATTTCTTTCTCTTCTGGGTGGTGGTGTGCTGGTGGCTGGCGGACCAGTCTGGGCTCTCCGAGCCCTCCGCCTCATCCAGGTTCAGGCGAGGGGGCTTTGGTGGCGGAGAGCAGGCCATGAAGAGGTTCTGCTCGCTCTGGGAGCTTTGTAGAAGCAAACTGTGGCCCATCTTTAAGAAGGACAGGTCTCCGAAGCTGTCTGTGTGGGCACTGCCAATGTGTGAGAGGTGGCGGAAATCTGCCAGTGGTAAACTGATCATGTTGACTGACAGCACCTCCCGCCGCTTGGAGTTCCTGCTGGACCAACGACCAGAGGACGACTTTCTGTGTGTCTGTGTTCTGAATGGCATCTTGAGTGATCTGGTTGAGCTGGACTGAATATTCTTGTATATTCAAAAAAAAAAAGCCTTTGTAGCCTTTTGTATTTCCTTGTCTGCTCAACAGTGAATTTCTAGGACGTTGTGAAGTTTAAAACCATGATGCCATCTGCAACAAATCACAAAAGAGCAGAAATGATTAAAGATGGAGTCAGATTTTCTGTGAAGTTAATTGATAAAACCCAAAATTATAAATCAGTTTTTGATAACCCTCCCCATGAGGAGGAACCTCATATTGCTAGAAGATGGAGCAGGTCTGTGCTTGTCATGAAATTCAGCACCAGATGTAAGTACTGGACTGTGTGAGTCTGCTTGATGTGAATCGACAGCCATTGTTTAGCGATTGCACCTGCTCCACTTGATTTTGCTCTAATGAAATGCAGTGTTATTTGGCAGCAGGGGGATGTTCCAACAATGCTTTGAAGCTCTCATTTCTAAATATTTGCTTTTCAAATGAGAGTTTTTCCCGTAAATGCAGGTGTGGCCTTCTGCAGATCCTCCAAAAGATGTCTGTTAGCTTGCTCAAGACTTCCAGTAACAACGGCAATAAAAGTTGCAGGAAAAACGGTTACAGTTTTGAAATCTGCATTTAAGTGCATTGTATCTCTTTTTTTAGTTTCAGGAGACCCTGAGGTTTTACTGTTATTTGTCAGAAAACACAGTGATAACTTAGCTTATGAACATATGTTTATCATTTTCTGAGAAAGTACAAATAGCAGGGATACAGTCAGTTTATTCTGCTGTGGTGTGAGAAGTATGCAGTGACTCTGGATGTGGAAGTTAATAAAACGAAATATTCTATTCCATAAATAACATCACACTGTAGCCATAATGTTTCCAAAATAACTTCCATTTTGTAGTTTGGAGATTTTATATTTTTCAAATTTAAAGGCTTCAACTTTAAAGCCAACATCTTGGTTAAAACGAAATGATACAATAACACTTGAAATGAGAGTCAAACATGGTCAAAAAGAGAAAAAACCCTTCTTTTTTTTGCATTCCGTGACCTATAATCATTTTATTGAGTAAAACAGAACTGTTCATCAGCGCTGGCATGTCGATTAGATAATCTGCTCAGTGTCTGTGATTTTACGGTCTCCCAAACTGCTTTGCCCACATTAGGTCTGTGTTCGTGACTTGAAACATGCACTCTGTAAATTTGTAAGTCACTATAGCAAACAGGTTTTGTTGGCTTGTAAAGGTTTTATCGGCACTTTAGTAGCAGCGGGAGATTGGAGAGCATGGACACAACAGCATTCCTTTCCAAACATGTCAGTTTGGCCAAGGAGGAGTCTTCGGATTTCAGCCATGAGTATCATGTTCAGGAAACACTTCATAACCAAGTAAAAATTAAAGTAGTCCATTAAAACAGATTGGCCAAGGAACACTTTTTAATAGATCATTCTCATTGCTGCCATATACAATCCATCTTTGGGATAGATTTAGAATCCGTCTAATCAGCAACAAGTTAAAAGCAATTGATTTCAAGATTTTTCTCCTCATACAGCTGTTTGTCTAACAGGTTGATGAATAGCAATAGGATAAAGACGGATATTTGAATCCTTACCTGTTTTGCCGAACAAATAGGAAGCATTTGAATCCCACACATGCTCACACGTCTCTGTCAGGAAACTAGGCTGTGTCTACCTGCACATCCTGACAAACTCCCTTGGCATGATGGGACTTGTTCAGTCATTACAGGAAAGCTGTTGTTGCACAGCCTTAGACAGAGAAAAACAGTGCGTTAAAATAACATTTTCTTCAGAGAGCCAACTCTGACATGAGAGTGTAGCAATTAATATAGTCCACAGGGATTGCAAGGAGATTGTTTCTTACCTTTGTCCATACTGCTACTTAGATGGGTGTGTATAGTCCTTGGGCATTTCAGCCTTTTTTTTTTTTTTTTGACCGTTCCCAGTGTAAACGCCCACTAGCTGTGCAGAAGTCTCCAGGTGTGTTGCTGGGGAAAGTCTTCTAGGGAAATGAGATAAGGCAAATAAGATCAGAGTTCAGGAGTGTTGAGGCGTCCCGGTGGAGGCTTTTCTTCAGGCTAGTCTTAGTTTATATTTGCTGTCAACCCCCTGAAGAATGGCTGCAGGCCGTCAGATGATATCATCCTGTTTGTGGTGTGAGTTGGATCTTAGTCATGAGTGATAGAGTAATTCCTCGTGGCTGTTTGGTAGCACCCATTACCTGTGGGATACACAGTAGCAGCTGATTTCAGTTCCTCTGACGATGATGGCACTAGCTGATTTTCTCCAAGCTGAATGATGAGTGTCGGTGTGCCTGAGAGGTGGGAAGGGGAACAGAGGTTGAGTTTGAATAGGATTGTGAGTGCACGACAAGTTGAGTTTGTGTAGAAGTGTGCTTATGTTTTTTTGTTTTTTTTTTAAATAGGAAGCCACAAGCCAGTGAGAAAACAGAGCAGTCACCCAGAGGAGGGGGTTAACTGATCTCTAATCTCCATGTCATTGTCCCCCTGCCCTGCCGATTTCCTGATTTCCTGGCTGTTGTTGGCTCGTCTAAAGCCTCTGAGTCCGCCCCACTCTACAGGCCCTTCTGCCTGACTGGAGGCCTATAGTTTCTCTATGTAATCAAAGCATACTATCACACACAGACATGTATGGACAGGCGCAGCAAACTGGGTTACACAAGAGAGATAACATGTTGCATTTCCAATTCTCACGTCTCCAGCATGTTGTCTTTGCCCTTTGGAATGCTTAGTAATACTGGCAATTATGTCACAACAGCAAACTCTTTTCAGCTTTGTGGAATTTGTCATAACTGATAGGGTTAAAGTGTTTTGTTGCGTTTCACAGGAAGTAATTGCTACTTGCATGAAGGGCACGATAGCTGTTTTGTCTTATGGGTTAGAAAGACTGTTGTTTGCACTGTTCAGTCTTCTACACCCTGTGTTCCTGTGTTTTAAGAGAGTATATCAAAATCACAAAATGCTGTCATGCTGATATTTTTTTAATCTCGTGGTGAACATCTTCTGTAGGGCGGTGAGATACAGAAGATCCTTCATACCTACGGCCATCAGGCTTCTTAATACTTTTAATTCTTCTAATAGATGATCTGCCTGGCCCGTTTGGGATGAATAAAGTTATTCCTATCCCACCCTATTCCTAACACTGTGTTCCATCAGAAAGGAGGACATGGCTCTGGATCACTGCATCCCCTTGTTCGCTAAACTCAGACTTGCAGGGGTGTGAAGGAAATGGACCACTCATGTCTTTCACTAGTCTTCCAGTCCTTTCAAATTGATCCAATACACAATAGGCGTGCCGCCTGATCCTCTTGTTCTCCCGCTCTGAGCTGTCGTGCCAGAACAGTCTGCAAGACCAGACACAATTACTCACGCAAATGAAATTATCGTAACATTTATTCAAGACTGAAACAGAACATT
>OMNW01035030.1:11317-29583 GCA_900303245.1 Selene dorsalis | reverse complement strand
CAGTGCTGTTAATTACCCATTCCCACCCATCTGTCTTAACCATTTTATAGACTCAGACTCTCGTGTGAAGTGTTGAGGTAAGCACCCATTTGTTTTGCAGTAGAGACAAAGCCCTCACACACATTTTAACGTCTAATATATAATTTTCTTTTCTGTTATTGAAGGGAGGAGGGGGCGGAGCATTTTTTTGATACTGCGTGTTGTTAAATTTATTTACTTGAAGAAAGCACATTTGTCTTGATTTTCGTTTCTTTTTCTTTCTTTCTTTCTCTTTTTTTAAAGTTTGGTACTTGAGATTCAGTCTCAAGCTTCGGTCTTAATTCTGCATCTTAATCTTTATAATGTAAAATGTGCACATACTGTACCTGAACATGTAAAATGGCACCAAGAAGCTGTTAGTCTTATCAGCTGAGCACAACATGGACAGTTCACTGGGAACTGAGACCTCTGAAAGGCTGAAATGACCCTTCATTGGAAGAGTCTGTATATCTGTACATAGCACACAAACTAGAATCTCTGTATAGATTTTTGTTGTCGTTGTTGTCGTCAAAATGCTCCATAGCTTCACACAAGTTTACTTAAACGTGGACTTAGCCTCTCTGCATGCCTGCTCCAGTTCCACCCGGCCCTGAGTGCTAAGGTTTGTTTTAGTTCCAAAGCTAACATTTGTTTCTTCCAATGCCTTCCACCCGTTTACCTGCAGAGTGAGTACACTTTGACACCTGCATGCCAACTACTTAGCATTCTGGTCTGTACGTGGTGGCACACACAGCTTTGACAGTGTGCTGCGGCTGCTCGTGCTTTTGTAGGACGAGCAGTTTTTGAACACATACTTTTTAAATGGTACAAATAAAGAGAGAATGTAGGTGTGTGTGAGTCTGTGTTGAAGATGCCTTCAGTGTCACCAAGTGCCGGGTACAACATGCTGAGTGGAAATATCAGCCTTTTGCTTTTTCTACTGGCACAGTGTCACTGGTGCTGGTTATTTGTGATTGTAAACTGGCAGCATGTTTTCACAGTGACATTTAAGTGCCCCCCCACCCCACACACACACACACACACACACACACACACACACACACACCAGGACAGGACATGGTGTTGTTTTTATTTATTTCTCCTGCTTGCACACAGCATGGCCTTTTTTTATTGAAAACGAACGTTGATGAGTTGAAGTGAATTTGCCGTTAAGATCTTGTTATTCTGGCCTGTGATTCTTGTGTCCATTGATTTGATTCCTCCTCTCTCTTCTTTTTTCTTTGCAGCAAAGGCCAAGTAAGCCCCACCTCTACTCTAAATTACTTCCAGAAACTTTGGTTTTGTTTTGTGTTGTGCATGTGTGTTTTGGGCCGCACATCTTACAAGAGCTGCATGTCAGTTAAGTGATATGAAGACAGGGGCTCATAAGGTTCATACATCCTTTTTATAGACTGCCCATAAAATAAATGTCTGATGAAAACTAGCCAATCGCATCTCATCAGTCCTTCTTCCATTCTCCTGCATGAAGAGCCTCAGATTATGACACAGTGCTCATGCCATCTTTCTAGACTAAGATCTTAGTACTGTGTACACTCAATTGTACATTTCTCCATGGTGCATGTCTGTTCAGTCCACCATCTGTTTTACCAGACTTGTGTAATAGACGATGTATAGTACTGGTAAATAGAATAGACATTTCGTCAGATTAGTACAAATGTTAAATAAGCTCAAAAACACAGTTCATCTTTCCTAAGGAAATACTTTTATGGGATATTTAAAAAAAGAAAAAAAAAGACTTGTTTTTTTGCTTTGCACTGAGACGTGCTACATGTTTGGAGCAGATTTTGCCAAATCTTGAAGGCAGATGTGCAGCCATGCACACGTTTTACTATGAGAACGGCAGGCAGTCCCTCGATTGGCATTTTTTGCCAAACTGCTGTACTGTATTTTCAGAGATGATTGTACAATGTATCACATGAACTTTGGTTTCAGGTAAATAAAAACTGTCATACATTAGGAGTGTGTTTTGAGTGTGAGTGTGTTCTATGGTGTCATGAAAGTGGATTTAGTGGAACATGCAGTTATGCCACAGGACAACCATAGTCATGTCAACTGAGTGTTTTAATCATTTTATTTTACATTTTAAAAATATGTACAAAATACTATAAACACTTGTCCTGAAATGGTTAAGTAACACTTCTCAACTTAAGAATGAACCAATCATTGACTTATATTTTGATACAGAAAGGCAGACTCAAGGAACAACACGCAAAAATAACATGTAACATGACAAAAAAAACTGATGTGACAATAAAAGTTAAGATGAAACTTTTTAGAGAGCAGCAGAGAAATTTCATCACAGACCTGTGTGGCTGCTAAAGAGTCAAAGCAGTGATGCTTTGATGTTTTAAAAATCTCTGCCAGTCCCTCCTGCAACACACGTCATGGAGAACCCCAGCCATTTGTAGCCTGAACACAATCTCCCACCACACCGCACAACATGCCTGTGAATTGGCACTGGACCCTGAAAGGATCCACAACAGGTCTTTATTGACACACACCAACATTCACTGTGTAGCAGCTCTATCCAGACTGAAGTGCTTCAGCTGCATCAGGTGGACCAGTGATCCGTTAACACAGAGAAGCACAGGTAAAAGGAAGGAACCCCACAGGATCAGATATTACATCATTGTTACAAACACAGCTGATGACAGAGTGATAAACAAGTAAGTGAACGACACGTCTCGATCACCGAGCAGCTCCACGGTGAAGTGGCTGATGGGAAACGACGATCAGGTGAAAAACGGCTGGAGTTCTGTTTGGAAGCTGCGCTGACCTCCTCCTGTGGCAAAACGTCAGTCACAGCTGCACTGTCTCTAAAGTGGACGTCAGTCACTCGGTGTTGACCTCTGCGATGGCAACATAACTCCCCCGCCCCCCCCCTTCTCCTCTTGTGTCTGGCCACCCTGATGGCTGAAGGCTTCCCACAGGCTGCAGCGTGTCAGGAGGTGGTACTGACTGAGCGTCCCTCCGTGTCCCGGGGTCACTGCATGCCGAACCACTGTTCCTGGTCAGCCCACTGCGCTGCCTCGCTGTCGCTGCCCTCCAGGTCTCCGTCCTCTCCGCTGCCCTCCATGTCGTCTCCATCCAGCTCCACCGTGGCGTCCGTTGGGCTCTCCTCCTTCTCCATCTTCTGCATGCCTTCTAAAGACTTCTGGTCATTGGGATCCAGGCTGGGGAAAGAGAAAAGAAAAAAACCCAGACTGACAGTTAGAGTACAGGATAAGATTTTTTTTTTTCTTTTCTGATTCGAGCTCCATTATCAAGTGGCTCAAAATAAACTTTTACAGCAACAATTTCTCCAAGAAGAATCAGAAATCATTTCAAATAAAGTATTGTTACCTTAATGCTATACTGTACTGATCCATGGCTTCTTGGTAATCGTTCACAGCCACAAGGAAATCTCCCAGCATTCTGTGCAGGACACAATCACTCTGATTGGCCAGGGCATTACGGAGAAGAGCGATGCCCTCTTCGTATTTCTGTTCCCGGCCTACACAAAAAGATAGAACAGAAAACAAGACAGGACACTTGACGTCACCTGTGTGTTCAGATGAATGTGATGGTACAGCTGATGTAAAGAGCAGAGCTGTTGGTTGTGCGTACTCAGCAGTTCGGCCTTTTTCACCACAGCCTTGGTGTAGTCCGGCCTCTGGGCCAGTGCTTTGTCCAGAAGGGTTTTGGCTTTCTCCTGAGTCACGGGGTCTTCCAGGCACACAGTGGCAAGTATGGTCAGGGTTTGCGCATTGGCCCCCAGAGTCTTATAGATGTTATTAGCCATCCCCATGGCCTCTCGAATCCCATTGGATGCCAAGTAGCAGTCGATCAGACCTGGAAATGACACAGTTACATCAGAGCGAACAGGACAGACATGTACCACCACACAAAAACAGAGGCCATGTAAGGACATAATTCAAACAGGAAAAAAAAACTTGCCTTCATAGCAGTCCAGTCGGCAAGGAGCCAAACGCATGGCCTCTCTGAAATGGATGATGGCTTCTTGAACACGGCCCATGTTCCTCAATGCTGCCCCCTTCAGGAGGAGAGCCTGCACACTGTTGCTGTTCAGCTGGATGGCCTTGGCTCCCAGGTACAGGGCTCTGGAGTAACGCTTGCTGTAAAAGCTGTGGCAACTGAACAACAACACACACAAATTCACAGGATTAACAAGACTTGAGATGACAACATTTCAGCAGCAGATGTGTAGCTGTTTGCTCTGATGCTCACCCAGAGATCACCCAGGGTTCAGCATGCTGGTCTGAAATATTAAATAATCGTCCTCCCAACACCTCCACATCCTCCAGGTGTCCCTCACGGGCCATCAGGTAACCATAAACATCCATTCCTGCAGGGGCAAGCCACAGATAGGTTACCAAGGCAACAGAGTCCAATGTTTTCATGTCTTGTTTAAGGGTCATTTAGACTAGTGCAGTGGTTCCCAAAGGACAAAAACTGGAGAATGAAAAGAAATCAGGAAGATTGAGGAAGAAAGAGTCAAGTGATTAGATTATTAATCAACTAGTGATCTCTCCCCCAACAAACAAAATGTTTCCTGTGCTTCAAGTTCAGTTCTGTTATGATCATCATCATTACTGAAATGAAAACTTTTCTGAGAAGACATTATTGACATTTCAGAGTTTCAAGTGGGCTGTCAGTTGAAAAGAGTCAGGACCACTGAACACACGTCGGCACTGAAGCTCAGTCAGATAAATAATATGAAAACAAAGGAGTGAACAGAAAATGTCATCTCAACAGTTTGTGGCTGGTTCTAGCAGGACACACCTTTGATGAGGTAGGGGTCCAGCATCTGGGCTTGTTCAAATTTGAGGATGGCGTTTTTGGTGTCCCCGGCCCTGAAGTAGACATCTGCCAGGCTCACCAGGAGGTCCACGTTGTCCCGCAGGAGAGACTTCTTCTCCAGAGAGCTGAGACAGGACGAGAAGGCTCACTCAGTCACATGGTAGAAAAAAAGAGCTCTAATTCATTTGTTTGTATTAGTGAATTGTGTGTTCACCAAATGGTGTTAATAGCTCTTTGGTTGTCCCCTGCATGTATGAAGGCATAAGCTTTGATCCACACAGAGAGCCAGTCCAGGTTGGGGATACTCTGGATCACGTCCATAGTCATGGACGCCACCTCGGCTCCTTTGACTGACAGAGAGAGGAGACCTGGCAGAAAAACAAGCTCAAATTTAATTTGGAGCTTTTTCACAAGCACATCTATCAAACTGAAGATCAAGGCACATCCAGCTATCAACAGAGGAATGTCTGCAGCTCAATCATCTCAACCACTCATTCAGATTATGTTATATATGGCTCTGTCTGGATTCCCCTCAGTATCCTTAGTGGTTTGGGCCTCTCGTTCTGCCGTGCTGTGGAATGTGACTATTGTATATGCATGTATACGTATGGCTGCTGTGTTGTGTCTATGCAGTATTGTACTGTGTTGTTTGGTATGGTTTTGTACTGTCATAGTATTATTCTATATTGTATGCTGTGCGTGTGCTGTGCTCTTTTGTATTGTGTCATATTGTATTATGCCATGGTGGTTGGATGTGTATGGTGGAGAGGTTTTGGGCAGATGGGTATGTGAGAGCTTCTATGTATGTTATGTCTGTTGTCAGGACTGTATATGTTGTACGTGCTTTGTGTTTTATGTTGGACCCCCTTGAAAACAAGATGGCTGCTCTGTACATAAATTTGAAAAAAGGCAGCTGTATTGCTGAGGACCTAAACAAGTGCAGTGTCCACTGTGAAGGTTCTTGGGTGTAACTTTGCTTTTCTACATTTTACGTGACAAGAAGAAAAAGGCAAAGTGCACCACAAGGCGCATCACCTGGACAGCTAACAGGAGGAACAGGCTGTGATGTTACATCCTTTTCATTATACCTTTGTATTTACTCACTGTGCCATCCATCCATCCATCCATCCATCCATCCATCCATATGAGTATGGCTAATTAACTGAGCACAGAATCTACATCTTTGCACATGGATCATTTTCCCTCTGTGAGCCTCAAGGGGGCTCTGTGCTGCCAGACATCCACTGTGTTTCTGTAAAAGGTCACTCTGAGTGAGGAGACTCCACCACTTCAGGCCTGTACCAACTGGCACATTTTGAACAGGCACTGCATATTAAGATGTGTGTTAGGATCTAGAGGTGTAAAGAGAGCTAACAGAACGAGTCACTGAGCAGGTTATATGGTGTTTGTTGACCATGCTTACCAATGATTGCATCCAGAGCGAGGGGACACTGTCTGAGAACCTCTTTGTAGCTCGTCACAGCAGAGCGCTCCTGACCAGCCTTCCTGTACAGGTTAGCCAACATCATGTTGATCTACAAAGAACAACAATATGCATTTCATTATTATTATTATAATCATGACACTACATCTATTAACATTATAATGATAAATAATTATCACTTCATGGAGGTTCATATATTCACATGTTTCCAGAAGCTTCATATTCAGCAATGTGTATATAACATAGAGACGACTGACTAAACGTCATTAGTCTGATTAGTCCCAAAATGTTAAACAGTTAACTACAATTACAAGAGGAGGAGCAGCCTACCTTTGGAGTCCTCTGTCTGGATGGTATCCCATCAAGCACTGCAATGGCATCTTTGTCCAGTTTCAGGATGGTGTAGCATTCAGCTATTTTGTACTTGACCTCAATTTCTGATGGCAAGCTCTGAAAAATTCAGTGTAATTGTACGTTTTTCTATTAACATTCATGTTTCTTGACAAAGTCTTCAGTATGGCTTTTTGTCCACAGTGGACACACGTTATTTAATGAGTTGACACAACCTCACAGCAGAAACAACATTTCTGTTAAAAAGCACAATGTTCATTTTTCATTAACAAAGTGAATGGTGGAATCGAGAAGAGCATCTTGTCCCATCACAAAATTTTAACATTAAATTTAACATGGGTTTACATATGCGCTATACAAAATGTTGACTGATTCTCCACACATAACAGATGAGAAAAACAAATATTGTAGCAAGCGCTGTGCTGTTCTGCAATCTGTGGGAAATCTGACAGGACACACACTGAGGTACATCAATCTGTAGGTGAAAAATGCAGAGTGAAACACACCTGTGCCTGAATGTTAGATGCTGCTCCACCGGTGGAAGTGCGGACTTTGGATGTTTTGCTCAGGACCTTCTTCTGTTGCAGGGCCATACTGTATTTGCAGGCAGCATTACGATATTCTTTATCATGGAAGATGGCATCAGCGTGGTAAACCAACAACTGGTACTTCTGAGCCGGTGAAAACAGCTCCCTAGAATCAAAAACGAACAAGTACACTATCAGTGGACGAAATAAATTGTGGACATGTGGTATGAAGCGTATTAAGAAAAGCACCAGAGCAGAAACGACACGGAAAGTATTCATGTAAAATGTAACAAGTGACTCATGGTGCTTGTATAGAGACTATGGACAGCCTGCTTCAGCTGTCTCCTGTCTGCATTAGGACAATAACAATGACAGTACAACCGTTACATACCCACTCATTTTAAATCAATCACATTACAAAGCCTTTACAGCCTTTACACTCGTATGTGTCATTCCACCTTGTGTGATATACTCGATGGTCGGATAAATTCACATTAATTCGAGCTAGCAGCTAAACGCAGGTACCATTTATTATAAGACTCTTCGTGACTATTTCTTGGGAAAGAACATTGTGTCCGTCCAGTCATATACATATCACTCTAACGTGATTATTTGGACTGAGAATGTCATAGGCATCTATTCTGGTTTACGATTATAGTAATCAATTTTATTATACATTTTCACTGTCACTGGCTGACAGCGAAAACGCTGGTGTAGTAAGCATTTATCAGGAAATAGACGGACCCCGTTCTGACATTACTTACGGATTGTTATTACTCATCGTCAGCAACAAACTGCTCAATATCCGGACATTAGAGTGAAGGCCAGCGGCAGCCATATCCCGTACGTGGTCTATTACATTCATCTTCGGTTGAGTTGAGGACTTGCTTTAGGTTTCCGCCTGAAGTTAAAAGTTTGAGCTTGTAAACAGCTAAGGTTAGCTAGCTTCTGATGTATTAAATATGGCGCCGAACACTCTTCCTTCCGTATAGTGCTGCATTTAAGTGAACTCCACAACCTCGTACTTTCAACAATGATGCTCACGAATACGACTTAATGTGAGACTCTGCAACTTTGACTCACAGTTTTGTATTTTAAAGACTTTATTTTTGTTTTCTAAAAGAGAAATGAATGAAAAGCCACATTTAAGTTACGACTGAAATTCGTCTTATTCGCCATACCAATACTGAGTTTAATCGTTAATTGTCATACTCCTGATGGTTGTGAACGCATCTTCGATTTTTTTTTTTTTTGGTGCAACAATATTTTTGATTTAGTAAATAAATGTGAGGCTACAACACGTCACTTCGCCTTTGCTTATAATTGCAAAAACTAATAATAATAGTGACAACAGTGCATATAAGTACAAATCGTATTTGAAGCTATTCATTTAAAATGGTAAAATTATTTTTTGGTAATATTCAGTAATGTTAAGCTCCCTAATTGTACCACCCCGCCTTTCTATTGCAAAGCAGGCTACTGCTGAATTATTTGCGTTCTTTTTTTGTCTTTTTTTTTTGACAATTTCGTTACCCCTCATACAATATGGTGTTGGAAGAGCTGCTTTACCCATCTTTGCCTGCTTAACAGAGACAGGGCAGCAGCCTCAGCTACTAAACATTCAGTGGCTTCCTCAGCTTAGACATTTGGACAATCTAAACCACAATTACCACAATAAAATACAACCCATCCAACAACCAATGAACGGATCAGTGATCATCTCTTCATCATCATTAACATCCAGTGGAATCTGAAGACACAACAAAGCCTTGTTGTGAGACTGTGGCCAAAACCCTGTCTGAGAACCAATGGAACTCAAGTGTAGCAAATTACAGATCAATAATAAAACATTTAGGTCAGGGCTGTACAGATAGGCTGTAAACAATGCTGTCCCTGTTACCGCCTGTTGATTTCTCAAGAAACATTTCCTTGAAGACTCAGATAAACACAGAGACGACTGCGGACGCGCATGCGCAGAGTCTAAGCCAGCAGCTGAGGCTTGTGTCAAAACACAGAGGGAAAGCAGCAGCAGCAGCAGTAGCTGAAGGCAGTGCAACATCTCACCCGACCGCAGCTCTACCTGGTTTTCGGAAAGTACTTGTCGGCACAAAGTATTTTTCAAATACGTTCGCGTACCATGACCGAACAATCAGCATTACTTCTTCGAAAACAACTGGCAGGTAATAGAGATACAACACTGTAAGCCATTATTGTCTGTCTAATGGCCACCTACCTAGCAGCTAACGTTAGCTCTTTATAGCTACGCAAAGCTATGTTTACGCCATAGGAGTAAGCTTAGAAAGCTAACCAAGCAACAGAATGGGTTCCTTTATCACTGCAGCCCAGTACGAGCCTAAGCCGCTCCCAGTAGCTAATCTCTGATGAAAATAAAGATGAATACACTGAGGTATATTGTCCGTGCTTCAGACAACAGTGAATGTGAACCATCAGATGAATCGCTCTCCTTGCTAACGGGCTAGCAAGTTCGACATTAGTTAGCTGACGGAACAAAGGAATAATCAATCCAGGGACTGCTCTGCTCTGAGGACTTTATCTTTACTAATGATAGCAGCATATAATCTAAAACCCTAATAGACCAATGTGCCACTATATCATTATCGTCGGATTATGATTACCAACTCGCCATATAAGATAATATCTAATGTTTGTGGTGTCAGATCGGGCTCAGGCTCTGTCGCTTCGTAGCTGTCGCGGTTTTTCAGGATGCGCATCTCAGTGTTGAAGCCTCCAACCTACAAGATCGTTTATTTTTCTCCTCTCGCCTCATTTCAAGATGAACCGTTAACGTTATTAGTGGAGCTGTCAGTGGCGCCTCTGCTCTCCTGCAGCCAGACACAGACACATGGAGCAGGACAGAGACATGTCAGTAGCCCTGATGTACAGTTTGCGCTGCAGCTCACTCACAGTCCAGTTCAGCAGCAGGGAGCCTGTCTCTCCGGCTGGCTGTAGAAATGAATGGGTCATCTTAGGATACATAAGAGAATAATTGTTTTATTTAATACATGATTTTATTTACAGAAGTTGTCACACAGTTGAACCGTCATTGTTGCTGACTCTCATTATAGCTCCAGATCAATTACTAACAAGTTTTGACTCTTAAACTCCTTCGTGTGGAAGATGCTCAGTCTGTTTAAATACTGTGGTGTTGCCAGGCCATAATAAGCAGATTTTGTTCATATAAAAACCGCAAAAGTAATTCGGAAAATGATTAGAGCTCAGGAAAATAACCTGATTTATATTTAATATTATGTGAGTGTCAGCAGTCCAGATAGCATGCAGTCTTATCTTAAAGTAAAAAAAAAGTGGTATATTTATTCCCATCTGCGCACTGTAGTCTAACTGGTTGTTAAACTTACTGTTTGATTTACTGGAGCTTGTTTTAACCACTGACTATAGCAGGATTCAGGCTCTTGGTGATGAAATGACAGTACCCCTCTAACATGTCATCCACTCCACCAGTATCACACTCTGGGACTGATTTAGCACATTGCACCAATTGTACAACATGCTAATGTTGGTTTGTGTGTGGGAATGTGAATCACAGTGGTTGAATCAGTGCAATAGGTGATTCACTGCAACAGTCATTATTTTGGAAATCACGATTTGATCTGGTGAACATTAGCCAAACTTAACGTGCACATATGGACTTGTCAGGCTGTTCTTCCACAAAGTTGATTTATCATTTAATCATCTTTATATTACTACAACAAAGATTATGATGTGATACCACACACTGGATCCAAACACAGACCAGTGGTTAATATCTTATGATGGTTTTATATATTAGGATTGCTTTAAGCACATCAGTCAATGTTAATGTTTGAAGGCACCCATATTACACAGAGAAAATATACAGTATAGTCAGAAGATCTGTCTGTCATTCATTTGCAGTGAACCAAACATTTAATGTGGCTTCTCCATACTAGTTTGTACTGTAACAGTTGTCAACAAAGAACATCTGCTTCATATTTACTTCCATCACTATGGCTATATTGCAGTTTCATTATGCTCTGTCAGTGTTGACAGTGCAGGAGCTGCTCTTTCCTGCTGTTGTGCATCTGCTTACATTTAACACACACTTTTCCAAGCAAACTTTTTCTGTCGAGTTGTGGTTGTGTTTTTGTTCCAAATCATTTTTCTGACACATTTTTTAAACACCTGAAAAAAAAACATAGCGATTGGCTTATTAGATTATTACCTGTCACCACTTTACCTGATATTCCTCCCTTTCTCTGTGTACAAAGAGATTTTCAACATAAAAGGCAACTTTGGATGTTGACCTCTTCCATATAAACATTGTTAACTCTACCTCACTACTTAAGTGGTCACACATGTAGCCATGTTGCTGTTGTCATTACCATACTTGTGTTTCAGTTCCAGCTCACTGTATTATAAACAGTGGTCAGCACTGTCGTCTGACAGTTAGAAGGTTCTCTGTGAGGACTTAGTCGTCTGTCTGGGGTGAAGCCCACCTCTCGCCCAGTGTCAGTACATATGCAGACATATAGACTGATCCAGTCTGAGTGTGACCCTCAAGGAGAAGGGAGGGATGGATGGATGCATTGATGTGTTCCTCTTTTTCCAGAGCTCAACAAGAACCCTGTGGAGGGCTTTTCAGCTGGTCTCATAGATGATGATGACATATACAAATGGGAAGTTGTGATCATAGGTCCACAAGATACCCTTTTGTAAGTGAAAACAATATTTTTTGATATTGTTTATATAAGCATCTTCATTAGGTATTACATTTCACCATGTCTGATTTAACATGTCTAATGTTTCTCGTCTCATTTGCAGTGAAGGAGGGTTCTTCAAAGCATACCTAACCTTTCCCTATGATTATCCACTACGGCCTCCAAAGATGAAGTTCATCACTGAAATCTGGCACCCAAATGGTAAACACATCCAGCTTACTTTTTGATGTTTGTTTACTTCAAATCTACATTGCAGTCACTTTGTGTGGGCATGTAAATCGATGCTTGAATGCTACTGTGTGTGTGTTTTTTAAATTGAGCAGCAGTGTAATCCTGACTTGAAGTTTCATTCTAATGAAAGCCATCATCAAATGATGTCGGTAGTTAAATTCCTGTTCCACTCCTTCACAGTCGCAAAGAACGGGGATGTTTGCATCTCAATTCTACACGAGCCAGGAGAAGATAAGTTTGGTTATGAAAAGCCAGAGGAGCGCTGGCTCCCCATCCACACAGTAGAGACAATCATGATTAGTGTTATCTCCATGCTGGCAGACCCCAACAGTGATTCACCAGCTAATGTGGATGCTGCGGTGAGTTACATCACTTATTTCATTTCCCTCACTCCAGAAATCACTTTTCCATTCATTTAATGTTGGAAATTCAAAATGAAACGACAAGTCATTAAAGAAGACTGATGTTTCTTCCACAGAAAGAGTGGAGGGAGGACCCCAACGGTGAATTCAAGAGGAAGGTGGCCCGCTGTGTAAGAAAAAGTCAAGAGATGGCTTTTGATTAGGAGTCAGTTGTAAATTCCAGGGTAAGTAAATTCACTTGTTTCAGCAAAGACTTGCATAGGAACCATTGCTCTTGGAAGCAGAAGTACCTAAGATGTTTTTTTTGTCTGTTTTTTTTTTCAGTGATAGGAAATGCCTTCAGAGGGAAAATTTCAGCAAAAGGCTTTTGCACCCCTTGTTTTGCCAGTCAGAGGAACCGGTTGGCCTCAGCCACGTTTCTTTGAATGGTTGTCATTTTCCGCAAGATGAGCCAATTTGAGCACCCTACCAGCGAAATTAACCTGTTTCCTACCTGGAATTGTATATTTAATTTTATTTATTTTGAAAAATTAATGATGTAAGATATGTCACTACTGTAAATTAACTTGCTTTTTTATCTGCTGCTGAACAGTTTCTACTTTATACCAGGTTTCTTATGCAATTTAGTGGTCAAGATTGTGTAAAACAAAAAGAAAGCCCGTTTTATCATTAGGTCATCGCTCGTCCTCCCTGCTGCACACTTACCACCAGATTAATGTCGGCCCAGCAAATTTCTGTCAATAGGTGTGATCATTTTCAACACTGTCATTGAATCACTGTTGCCTTTTGTTGGCTTCACTTCCTCACAGGTTGCTTGTTGTTTTAGAGGGACAGGTTGAGAACTTTTAGAGGGACTTTTAAAGAACTTTCTTAGTCTATTTTTCTGAGAAACTGCCTCCTGTTAGCGTTTTCTTCTTATGCTAGTGTACGTCTGAGAGCTACGAAACCATGACTCTCGAACCTGCATGATCCACTCAAACAGGTCTGTTGTCCATCATTGCCAGCCGTGGATGTATAAATGGAAATGGCTTACTCAAGAGATTTTAGAGTTATTGATTTCTAACACAATGACTTGCACAAGCGTAGCAGCTAATGCTAAGAGACGGTTTGTGCCAACTTCTCAGGATCAAACGTTGGTAGGGTCTCAATCAGCAATCAGTAAGATATAAACCTCAAATATTCCTGACCCTTTCCTTTAACATGTGGTCCTCGTCGTAAGTGAAGGTGATCTCCTCAGTCTAATGTCTTTTCACAACATTGTTATAACTCATGGACAACCAAAAATCAGTCTGTGAAAATAACCTAAGCTGTGATTATTCCATGTGTACTGGTTAACTGGCATCTGAGCTTACCTCAGTTTAAAAGGAGAAGAAATTTGACAAGGTTTATGGTCGTCTGAGTTGTTAATCTGTTAACATGGGCATATTTTAGAGGCTCCATAGTAGAATTAGGCTAGTCATTCTTACCTTCTTTGTTGTGGCACGTTTGGCTTTTGATCAATGTGTGGGTAAATGATGATTTTGTAAGTCACATTCACTCGTGGGTTTAGACTCTGAGGACTCTGGGTAGAGTAACATCTTGAGTTCTGATTGGTGCATACTTAGATAATATTTATCACCTTTACTATCACTGAATTTGGGCTATAACTCTTGATAGAGACTTGACGGTAACTCACCACTTAGTAAAGTATAAAGTGTCGTGAAGGGGATTAAACACAATAAGTTTTATTTTTTAAAGAATTTACACAGTCGTGTTCGGGTGGAGTCTGGAAACCATTGGTTTTTGTTCACTTTCATTGATGGTGTTGCTGACTATTAAGCCATGATGACATCTATTTTGAATTATGTTATACATGATTGATCTGTGACTGACATTGAAAAAAAAAAAAGCTATCCATCTTTTGGCGCATGCAATCAGGTTTGAAGGAGTTGGGTATGTTTAAATAGGATACCACTGGTAGTACATTCTGGGTGAATGTGATGTGTACAGTTAGTAGATTTCTGTAGACTTGATGATCACATAACTGCTGTTGACATTACCTTTTTAAGTCAGAATTTTCTAACCTACCATGACCTCCTCTGACCGGTGTTCACTGTATTTGCACAGATTCGGTGCGTTTGAAATGTCATTAAGCAATACGCTCTGAAAATGGTGTGTCCAGGTAATCCACCCTAACGCCATTATTTGTTTTGGGGTTGTTTTCTTTTCCATTTTGTGTCAATGCAATGTATATTGGACATGATGCTCAATAAAGTGTGTAAACAGAGCGGCTTGTAATTTTGTTTGTGTTTTACATTTTAGATGAGAACACGCTCAGGGTTCAAGTATATTAGACCTCTGCTCTGTAATTGGAGCCCTGGGACTGGTGTCAGATTTCAGGGCTGGCTTCATTTCACACTAATGGGTTCTGCCGGCTGCAACACATGAGCTGATGAAGACGCTTGCAGCCTCTCTGACGTATCGACAGGAAATATTGTGATTTCACATAACAATGAGAAAGCGGGTCACATTTGTCGAGCACCTGAAAAAAGAGAACGTGTTAAAAAATGGAAGTGGTCATGTCTTGATGAGGTAAGACAACAACATGAGAACTCATGGATGGATGTAGTTGATGGATTTATTCATTCTTTCCTGTGGACTTATGATTTTTAGGTCTGCAGATTCTAACAACAGATCCACAGATGGTGAGTGAAATGTTCTTGTAAGTGACAACTACAGATAGAAATAAACTTGTTTTCATTCATGAATTATAAAATATATACCAGTAACTGCAGGTGTACTCCTTGATGACTCAACCTGTTGTTCTCAGTGTAACAGCCTAATCATGTCATCTCCAGTATTGAAATTTGCATCAAAATCTTTTAAAGAAAGTAGTAATACCACAGTTTAAAATGAATGTTACTTAGAAATGTTTGATTGGAGTTCAAGGCCAAAGGTATCAGAGGTAAAGGCACCTTTTGTTTAGGGGTGTATAGTTACAGATGCAGATACATCAACATATAAGCAGCATTTTAATGTTGGTGATTTCAAGAACTTTATATACAGTATAAAGCTGATTATGGCATTTGTTATGTAAAATGTTATGCTGAAAAATTATTATAAAGTACTAGCTGTTCATCAAGATGAACAGTATATTTTGCCTGGAACGTTTGAAATTTAAGATAAAATGCTCAAGTAAAACTTGAGTACCAAGCTGCTTAAGTGAAATCACACCATAGAAATAAAGCACTAATGGATGCAAGACAGGTATTTAAAATTAGATTTTCACCAACATAGACTGAAATCTAGCTGTGCTCTAGCAAATTAAAATATGCATGAAGTTTTATGCTTCAAATGTGCTGCTTAAATGACAATCCAGATGATCTAAACTGTCAGAAACGAGGCAGCGTGATGTGATGTGTTGCCTTTGGCAGGTCTGGAGTGTTTGCCTGGTCAGCAGGTGAGGAGGATGTACAGAGGAACACACATGAACATGTCTGCAGGCAGCCAGCACATGAAGACAGTACACATCCCCAAATCTATGATGTCTGCACCCTTCTTACAGGTAACCAGCACATGAAGCTGGAACAGATGCGCCAGTGGGTTTTCGTTTTGTTATTCTTAAGGGTCTTCTAAGATAGTTGAAATGGGATCATTATGATAATTATATTTCTTCTTTGTAACAAGGTTACTGTCATTCTTCCATCTGTAATCATATTAACGCTTGTCTCTACCTCAGCACCCTGCTCTCACAGCTGGACAGAGACGCTACCTCTGCAGTATAGCAAATGTTTACAGTACAGAGCACATGAGGCGACAGATGAAGCAGCACTATCTCAACGTGCTGCACACGTGTGTTCACACAGGTGCGTATCTAAAAGTCTCAAACATGAACTTTGACGACTACCATCTGTCTCATGCTGTGATGTGCGTGTGTGTTTATCTTCAAGGTCAGAATCCCACCGGCAGGAGGAGGTATGGTGATCATCAACATACAGAAAACAGCACGTTCACGAAGGATGCTGGGAAGGATGTGGAGGCAAGGGCAAAGCCTCAGGGGCGGAGGAGAGGCAGCAGCACGGCTACCTCTGATGTCATCCTTCCAAAAATAGTCAACAGATGATGAAAACAGCACAACAGGTTTATTGTTTTTAAGGCTTTAATTACATTATAGTGAGTGATTGTGTTGATCTAATATCTTAATATTAACACAGTTTGTTTTTTCTTTTTTTTTTAAATATGACTTTTAATGACACTAACTGGAGGCAGTGTGCAGACAGTTTCATACAGACCTACACAGACTGGAGGCAGGTCTCAGCTGCAGTAATACCACTAGTTTCATTTGTTGAGTGTCTCTTACACTGGGGAACACACTTTTTGGCGGAATCCAAAACTGATGTCAGTTTTTCTCTATCACGTCAAGTTTTTGAACTATAGGATCCCTGTTTTCTTAAAAAATATGAAAAATACTGTACTTAATATCGACATACAATGAAATATGAAAGAAACAGGCATGACTGCAATGTTTATTTAACACTATTATGTTTTTACAAAGGATATGGCTACTGTAATGAATCAGCTGGCAAGTCTTACTACAGCTGATCAGTGGACTTTTGCTTATCTGGAGGGTAAGCTGTGGAGAAAAAACCTGATGTGCTAGAAAAAAACTGACTGCAATTTTGGAATCAGCCAATTTTAGTTTTAATCAGAATAAACATCTAACTCAACAGAAATTTGTTTTCACATTGTTCCCAGTGTTATAGTTGTCATACTGTGTACTTGTATCTTAATGTTATTATCCATAGTACAATAATAAATATTTAATTGAAGGACTGGATATTCTGTTGTCACTGCGTCCTATCAGTCTGAATTTATTTATACAGCATCCTGGCTAATATACATGTTTTGTTTGGGCTTAATCAATTCTCAAACTTTAGGTCTTGTAGCAGAACTTGAGTGTATTTTTATTTTAGACAGCAATATTTCATGGTTTAGTTAGTCCAATCGGAATCAGTGTGGTTATTTGTTTTAATGTATATCTGACAGGGGAACTTAACGGTTCTGAATAGTAGGCCTATACTTTCCAATAGTCATTATATTTATTCATTTAACTTTTGCTCTGCATGGTCACTAATTATTTCTCATGTGCCCTGGTCAGCATGGCCGATTTTGGCTGGAGAGACACCTATTAATGGGCGGCACGGTGGAAAGTGGTTAGCGCTGGCACCCGGTACTAGGTTCGACCCTTCAGCGACCGCGCGAGGATAGACGGTGTAGCCAGTGGGCGGTTGGATGGAGCCACATATCACGCTATTTATGTCTTAAGCTAATTAGCAAGAGTTCGTATTAGCATCTGTTTACTTTCTGAGCTAAACCGTCGAAAAAATATGAAGTGTGTCTTGGAAGGAAATGGTGTGAAAGGTAGTACTGAAGAGGACTGTCCACATATTAACACCTTCTATTAGTTGTAAGGCAAAAGTAAAGTCAAAAGTCTTTATAAAGTTAAAGTAGGTCACATGAATTTTGTTTGTAAATTGTTATTATCAAATCAGTTGCTAGCTGAGCTGTTGTAGCTTAATTTAGCTACGAGCTATTAGTTATTTTAGCTAAATAAAAGACATTTCTCATAAACTGTGACTTTATTGGCTTCATTATTAACATGTTGACAGCAGCACTGGCACAGTCACTGGCCTGAAGTTGTGGTGAACCTTGTTGTGTTGCAGTGTTTGGAAAAGCTGTGCAGGCGCTGTCACGGGTTGGAGAGGAGCTGTGGCTGGACCCCATGAGGAGAGGGGTGAGCAGCAGCTTTGTTTATTAA
>OMNW01035029.1:25224-59887 GCA_900303245.1 Selene dorsalis | reverse complement strand
CATCCTTCAGGGTACTTTCATCGATATACACTGGTCTCCACTCTCCCTGTTTCACCTGCAGTGTACCTGCACAGCGACTGGCTCCTTCCTCCAATCTGACAGGCTCTGAACACAAAGAAGAGAGTCATCAGCAGAACAACTCAAGTGGGACTGACACTGCTCAGGGTCAAGGACACAAATGAAAGCTGCAGCTTCACTTCTACCTGAGCAGGTGAGTGCAGCAGCTTTGGTAGGTGAGCAGGTGCTTCTAGCTGAGTCTGAGCTTCTACAGTCCAGGAGAGCTGACTCATGGCCCTCACACTGGAACTCTTTGGTCCACATTGGAGTCTGTGCTTCTCCATAGAGCCCCCCCTGGAGGACTGAAGGAGCCCCGCAGCCAAGCTCCCTACACACCACCTCTGCATCCTGCTGGTCAAAGTCAGCTTCACACACTGAGGACCACCACTGGTTAGACTGGTTAAACTTGACCTCCAGTCTGCCTGAACACAGACTGGCTCCATTCACCAGCCTGACAGATTCTACAGACAGAGAGACAGACATATTTAACAATGAGCTTTTTTTTGTACTGGCTGTTAAATGTTTTAGTCATCAGCATGTGTCCAGAAATTACTTCCTTCTCTGTTACCAATGGGACTCACAGTCCAGGTGTTATATCAGGAGTATAGTCTGCGTGATACTGAGGTATATGCCGCATAAAGGCTTAAAACTGCCCAAGGATATATAACATCGTAGTTCTGTGACATAAATTGCTCCTCAGCAATTTATGTAAAAATTAAACAGGTCAGGAGATATGGTGACCAGCTCAATAAATACCATAACTCTCTTCATGTCTGCTGTATTACATTTTGACAATTCAGTGAGGCCATGATATGCCCTGATTTGACTTTGATTGACCAGTGCTCATTGCCTCTCAGGAGAGAGCCTGGTTGGAAGTGGGTAACAGGTGGTCAATTGGAGGCAGTGTAGGGCGGGTCACGCTCTGCTCACCAGGCATGACAGCTATAGCTTTCATGGCTCTCATACTGTGAGATTATATTGGACAAATACTCAGAAGTAATTACTGGAGAGAAAGTGAAATGAAAGCAAATTACTCTCTGAGAGTGTTTTTGTAGGCCACCACCAAATGAGTAGATCAAATTATAAAGTGAGAATGTGTCACTGTACATTTCTGCCACAATCCCTGTGACAGAGGAAGAAAGACACTGTGAAATTTTTGTCTCTAATAAGCTTACCTGAGCAGGTGATTTCCAGGAAATTATAGCCTGAGTGAGAAAAATCCAATGATGAACACTCCCTCAGGGTTGATCCAGACTGAACACACTCAGAACTGATCTCCCATACAAACCCCTTTGAGAACTCTCCTTGTCTTATTGTAACAGCAGTGCCACAGTTCAGCTCTCTACAGGCTACAGCTGCATCCTTCAGGGTCCAGCCATCACTTTTCACTGGTCTCCACTTAACCTGTTTCACCTGCAGTGTACCTGCACAGCGACTGGCTCCTCCCACCAACCTGACAGGCTCTGAACACAAAGAGGAGACTCATCAGCAGAACAACTCAAGTGGGACTGACACTGCTCAGGGTCAAGGACACAAATGAAAGCTGCAGCTTCACTTCTACCTGAGCAGGTGAGTGCAGCAGCTTTGGTAGGTGAGCAGGTGCTTCTAGCTGAGTCTGAGCTTCTACAGTCCAGGAGAGCTGACTCATGGCCCTCACACTGGAACTCTTTGGTCCACATTGGAGTCTGTGCTTCTCCATAGAGCCCCCCCTGGAGGACTGAAGGAGCCCCACAGCCAAGCTCCCTACACACCACCTCTGCATCCTGCTGGTCAAAGTCAGCTTCACAGACTGAAGACCACTGGTTAGACTGGTTAAACTTGACCTCCAGTCTGCCTGAACACAGACTGGCTCCATTCACCAGCCTGACAGACTCTGCAGACAGAGAGAAACAGCTCATTCATGCCCTGACATGAGTCCTTATGAACAAAAATATATATTTATTCGGTAACACTTTAGAAGCCAACCCGCGTCTTGGATTGCACCTCCCATTCACATACCACCTAGTCTACTTCACCCGGACTTTCAGCATAACTCCCAGTCATTTACCATCTACTTTTTCAGATCTTACAGAATAACTCCCAGTCACTTAGACGTTCACGGGTTTTACAGTATTACTCATGGTCACTTACCATGTACTTTCCTGGGAATTACAGTGTAATTTCCTGAAACTTATGGTATAGTATGGAACGGTAAGACGCGGGCTGTTTTATGAAGTGTTACCAACACTCCCTGGAACAGGAAGCTTTGGTGTTTTGAATTTTTCTGCCATTGGTTGCTATGTTTGCCTACCAGTAATTTTCCTGCTGTTACAGAGGTCCATGGTGAGGTTATCTATGATGGTTGGGAAGGAATGGGAATCCTCAACATAGTATATGTGAGAGGGTTCAGATGCCATCACCAACAGCTGTAGAGAGTCCACATCAAATCCCACACCTGAAAGAAAAAAAATTGTGAAATCTCAAATATGAGACTTGAAAGAAACAAACAAAAAGAAAAGGTTTGCAAAGTCATTTAATCGTGTTGTCCTCACAATGTAACAAAAATTATTTCCTCAGAGGATTAACTACTGATTCAGATTCCTTCAGAACATTAGCCCGACTCTAGTTGAGTCCACTTTTAAGAAAGACCTGTCCTTCCACACTTGATTTTCATCACACAGACACACAAGAGCTGACAGAATCAACAAATACATTCATTTGTTGATATTAAGATGCTGCTTCATGAGGCCACATCATGATTCACTACTCATGACACATCAGTCCTTTGTTTATCCCCTCACTTCTCTGTATTCCCTGGAACTGACCTCCTGGACCAGGTGAGGAAGGGAAATTTGCACACTAGCCATTTGCTCACCGACAGTGTAGATCTCAATGCCGTTGTCTTTTAGATTTTGTGAGGGGAGCTCAATGTCGTCTGCAGACTCTCCATCTGTGATCAGGACAACAATTTTACGCGACTCTGTACGCATTCCCACGTCACGCCTGAAGCTCCTCTGGTAGACGTGGTCCAGAGCCTGTCCTGTATGACAGTAATAGACAGACTTTTACAAAAAGTGCAAATAACAAGGTAAAAACCTGAAATTCTTCTCTAGGAAAATGAGTAAACCATGGAAACGGTGCTGATACCAAAGATGAATTGTCAAATTGATCATTTTATTTAAGTTATTATATATTTATAAAATTGAAACAGTAAATACACCGCTGTGGTTTTAAACTATGTCTGTCTTTAAATCATTTTTAAAAATGCGTCTGACTTGTGGGGACCAGTGATGTAGTTTTGGGATCTGATGGAGGGTCCAGAGTGAAGGCTCCTTGTTGCCCCAGTTGTTGTGAAAATACATATTAGGGTCCACTCCTGGTCCCTGTATGTTCCTCATAACAATAGCTGTAATTACTTATGGTAATATAATAACAAAATAACTAATGTGCTAATCATATTGTGGTCTATTCATAACATATTTCTAATTTCTCCCTATTCACTTTTTCCTTGTATCAGTGTACCCAGTACCCATCTGTATGCAATATCTACACAATCTGTAATTTAAGGTGTTAAGATTGTTATTATACTGTTATACTGACTGTTACTCTCACAAAATCAACACTATCATTTATCACCATGTCATTTTAATTGCTATCCTGCTGCTGCTGCCTTTCACAGTTTCTATGGTGACAGACTAAGGTAAAAACCTTTAAACAACTTAACAACAAAAACTCAAAACCATTGAAAATTTGAATTAAATCTTTCCAGTTGTGTCCCATTCACACTTTGTTCAGTAATTACTGTACTCCCTGGTGTGAATCTGGTGTGGACAACAAGACAACATGGTAGTATATCACCTGTGTTGGTGTCTCCACCGTATTGTTGCATTGTGGCTATGGCTTTCTGCAGGGATTTCTTGGTTTTGTAGGTATTCAGCTCCCACATGGTCTCTGGGAAATAACTGTACCTCGTCAGACCTACAGGTAAGGCAGAGCATGGGTTTTTGTCTGTCACATTTCAACTACATGACACAAAGTGCTTTGCTTGAGACTTACAAGGCAGTACAAACTTAATATGACATACAGTAAAAACTGTGAAAAACATTGATTAAAACAGTGAACAAAAATAGAAACACAACAACAACATATAATCCAAACAAACTTCTGGAACACAGAGAATCACACAAAGGGAGAGAACTGGAGGAAAAGAGTGACGACACGGACAAACTGACACAAACAGCAGGAAGCACAGAGACTAAATTTAGAATATAAACATGATATCTAAAATATGATTATTCTATAGGCTAAGTGTTGATAAAATCAGAGAGGTCACTTTTTTCTCTCATTACATCTATGGTTTTGTACTTTCACTAATAGTCATTTCTATAGCTGCCGTCTAAAGGCCGGTACATGTGTAGGCCCTGTGCACAGTTTCACAATGTGTTGTCAAGATTTAAGTAAGCAGTAGTGGTACTGAGACAGTAAAAATATTACCAAACTGGAATTTGTCCGGGCCGATGTCAAAGCTTTTGACTATGTCCAAAAGAAAGTTACGGATTTCAGCAAAAAGCAAATGGGAGATACTTGAAGATTGATCCACCAACACCACAATGTCAGTCTTGGTCGTAGATTTACACTGAAAGTCTGGGGGAGCAGGACAGGGAAGATTATGGGATACAATATGCAAACAATCACACACAGATCTCAGTACACTCCATTTTAACCAGATTTCCTCATATGACTATTTGTGCGACAACAGACAGGAGGAGAGATGCAGGAATGGTTGTGAGGAGAGAGGAGCCATCCTTCGTGCTCCTGAGGATGTCAGAGTAGCGGGATCAGCTGTCAGTCTGATTTGTTGTAACTTTTCACTCTATGGAGTTTGTATTTGTCCATGTACACACTGACAAAATACAAACTGGTCTGCACTCTTACAACTGGCTGTACAGCATTTCCGTATATATTTAAACATACATGTTTGACAAACGTATTTGCATTTATGAAGCCAGCATTTTTTAGATGTGGGATCGTGTGAGGTTTGGATTAATAGCCAGTGTTTTCCCGCAGTAGATTGCTGTGATGGGAATGGCAGCAGAACATGCATTAGCCATTTGGCATCTCATCACACAGCTTCTGTGTCCACTGCAGGTCCAACCTGATCACCCATAAAAACTAGGGCCTATAGATAATTACCTCACACAACCCTATGTCTAAAAGCCATTAATCGGTGGCACCTTCATCTCTCTTCTTGTTCTCTGTTTACCTGTTGTCTGGTTGTTTACTTCAGCCTGGAGTCCTAAGGAGACAATCAGAAACATCCACTTGAAGCAGTATTTAGATTTCAGGGCAAGCTGCAGAGACAGCACCTCTATAATGTGGTACTAATGCTCTATACAGAGCTAAAACCAACAGATGGCAGTCCCTTCGTTCTCTATTATGGGCAGAGTAACTACCATTGTAGGAACAGTGTTCCTCAAATAAAAAAATGTATTTACATTGATCCCTGTCGACTGGTTCAAATTTCTAGACTCCATAAGAAGTTCCATTAGAAAAAAAGACACCAAGAATTAAACTAACAACTCAACAAAAACAAAAAACACAAAGAGATCTAGATGTGATCAACTTCAATACATAATCCAATCCAGATCACACATACTTAGATTTAGAACAAGCAATTTGCAAGGACATTCAGATTTTAGATTTGCCATTTCTGTGCCCATCTATCAAATGTTAACTTTATATTTAAACATTAACAACCGGATCAACTCTGAAACCACTCTTGCGGTGTCTCGTTCCACCTCTATGTGGTATAATCTTATCTTTGTAGGACACAGAAACATTATACACATTTGCATGCATTTACAATATCACATTTGCAAAAATTATATATATATAAGTTCTACCTGAAGTCCACAGAAGCAGCAACACCACCACCAGTAGGTGAGCCATGTTGGGAGAGCCCTATGTGTCTGTCTTCATCTGTCTCTTGACTACCCCTACCCCTGGACTCCCCCTTCTCTCTTTTAACAGCATTTAGTGTTTCTGTAATCGATTTCCTCATCGAGCTGATAAGCAATTTTTTCAGAAGCGAAACTGATAATAAAGAGATTAAAGGCTGAGTTTCCAGTCTTTTGCACAGTTGATATTTAACTTTTAATTTTCCTGTACATGCCCTGCTGAACATATTTCTCATATATACATACACACACACACACACATATATATATATATATTTATATATGAAGACTAGAAAAGCCCTTCATAAATGTAGTCATTTCATGTTGCAGCAGATTAAAATGGATCCTTTAACTCACAGTCTGCTTGTCCTGCTTTCATAGTCATGAATTTGTGTTGTGCAGTCAAACTTTGTTCAAAACCTATGGATCTTTATTGGTTAATTGTTAATCTTTCACTGATGCATCATATCACTTTAGTAACACAAATGGACAGTTTAAACATGTTATTAATTAATTAAAATCAATAGTTTGGCCTAAGTACAAAAATAAGTGACATGCTCACAGTGACAGATATACAGGAAGGTTCATCACTTTCACCAGCTCAGTAGAGCTGCTTCAAATCTCACAGGATTGTTTTTGATGTGACCTTTAACCCAGCATTCATCCCATGTTGGATCTAGAAAAAACATGAGTATGTATGTACTAAGTTATTCAGTTAAGTGCAGGTGTGGCAGAGTGAAGAGCCTCTCCTCAGGTTCCTTCTGGGCACTGTGGACCACCAGGCACCTGAACTCTGAGCCCTGGATGATCTTGGTGGGAGTGATTCTGAGAAAGCTGAACATGGAGTAAAGCCCATTGATGTTGAGGCTGGGGGGAGTGTTGAAGACACCGGAGAGAAGCGCCTCCCCGTCTTTGGTCCAAGTCACAGAGACGTCCTCGGGACAAAAATCCTTGATGCACAGGTGCAGGATACACTCTTCATTCAGTAGAGGACACAGCGGCTCGCAGTCAATGAACATCACATTAGGAGGAGTTCCTGTTTGGGACACACATCAGAGTGAGACGATACTGGAGCATCTTGACAAATTCTTCAGTTCTAACAAACTACATCAGTGTAATCCAGACGATTACACACTGATAATCTTGTCGTTTAAATGTGGGTGCAACCACAAGCAGAAACTTCAGAAACCGAAACCATTTCAAGGGAAGAAACAACTTCCCATTTATTCCATCTATTAACTTAGGTTAAGAATGACATAATCATTTGACACCACAATTCACATACATACGTTCAACTGCTTGTTGATGCAGATATCTAATAGGTCTGTCACATGCCAGCAACTCAGTGCAGTAAGACATGCATACATGACCAAGATGAGCTTTTGAAGTTCAGACCAGCATCAGTATGGGGAAGAAACTTGACTGGGCCTCAGTCCTTTCTGTGTGGAGTTTCTATATGTTCTCCCCGTGCCTGTGTGGGCTCTCTAACTTCCTCCCACGGCCCAAAGACATGTAGACGAGGTGAATGCAAATGTGTGCATAGGGTTGTTTGTCTCTATACTTTAACCCTGCACTCGCCCTATTTCAGATGAGATTGCTAGGCTTAGGGTTGATTTTGTAATTATTTATCTTTATGCATTTGACTCCTGGTGAGTCAACATTTAAGTATCACCACTAAATATCTTGTGGCATGGTCACTGTTTCCTCTTTACCATATCTGTGACTGAGCCACATGTCTCCTGCAAACTGGGGGTAGATTAAAATCTGTTTTAGCAAAGCATGAGGTAGGTTATGAAAAAACAATTGCGCAACCACATACCAACAAGAATCTACTATATGTGATTAATTTTCTTTAAATTGACATTTGTCTCTCTTCCACAAGATTATAAGACTACACAGGACCTACACTGGATCATATTTGAGTCTCAAGGCGAGAAACGTCTGTCAGATTTAGAAATACTCAGTTGTTAGACTGTCGAGGCCCTGGCTGCAGCTGACATGGGGCAGCAGAACTGCTGTTTTTTTTAATCCAGGCCTGTACTCTGCTCTGCTCCATAGCTTTTCAGTGGATACACACAGATCCACTAGGCTACGTCCTCCAGGTTTTTAGTAAAGGTCTTATAATGTTCAGGAGTCATCACATGAGTTTAAAATGCAGATTCACTCTGAACAGTTATCTACAGAAACCTGCAGCCAGTACCTTGAGTGTTGATGTGATACAAGACATCTTTGAACCCTGGTGCAGGGAAACTGGAGTGGTAAACACGGCAGGTGTAGACGGCTCTCTCATCTTCTTGGGCCATGACCAGCTGGATCTCACTCCACACACTGTAAAGACGACTGTGGTCAGAGAATGGACCAAAGTGTGTGACGGTGCGGACCTTCTCCCCATCATTCCTGGACCACTCTAGGTTGATTTCCTGGGGGTAGAAGTTCTCCACTCGACAGCAGAGAACCAACAGCCTCTCCACCTTAGGGACCTGAGGGATGCTGGTGATCTGGAGGTAAGATGGCTCCACTGGAGGGGTGCAAGTGTTTGGTGAGCGGAGAGGTAGGGACAGAGAGGACAGGGCATTACGTGATACTGACTGGTCAATGATTTTCAGACTTCAAACTGTGATATATGAATAATGAGCTCTTGGAGCTATAGTTACTGACCTTTGACTCTGACTGTCGTCTCTCGTTTAAAGCTTCTCCCCCTGCACAGCACCACGCACTGGTACGTGCTCAGATCATCAGTCACACTCAGACACACAGTGAGGACAGAGGTGTGGTGTTTCCCCTCTGAGTGGAGACAGGCCTGTTCGCTGAGATCCTCGCTGAGCAGCAGGGAGGCTGACTCTGATGAGACCACTGAGTCTGGACCGCTCCTCAGTCTGAACCACTTCACCTTGATCTCTCGCTGCCTCACACCTCGGATGATGCACCTAAGCTGGGTCGGCTCCTGAACATATATGATGATGGGCTGTCTGATTTCAGACACAGTGGGTGGAGCTGTAGGAACAGATTCATTTTTTCTGCTTAATTAATAGTTCACAGTCAGTCAACCGACTCGAGCGTAACCAGATTTGTTCTGTTAAAATAAATCTCCATGATGAAGCTGTTTATCTCTTGACAGTTTATCACACTTGTCTGAATATCTGGATAATTAACATTAATGAGAAATTCATGTTTTTCCGTCATAGCAAAGTAGAAGATTCTGAAGCAATGTATAGAGCTGCACGGAAAGGTGGCTATAGGTGAACTGTTGCTTCAGGCTGGCTGGTGGGGAACATACAATGCAGTAAAATAGAATAGAATAGAATAGAATAGAATAGAATAGAATAGAATAGAAGTGCAGCTAATTGGTTGGGTGACAAGAAACTACATAAAACTGCATCACACGAAAATATACATTAACACATCTAACCAGCGTAAACAGTTGTACACAACCATCAAATTGCAAAGCAGAAAAATGAAAAAGTGCAGTTCCTCTACTGGCCACTAGAGTGTGTCTCTAACAGTGAGTCAGTCCCCATATGACTCCAATGTTAAAATGTCCAACTTTACAGCAGAAAAAAACATATTTACAGCCTGGTACAAAAACAGTTTTGGCCTCTAGAGCTGATTCCCTCATTTGTGACGACTGCACAGGGGTTTCGTTTTAAATATAACACAGCTCTTTGCATTTTATTAAGTCTTAAAATTCTGTATAATTTAGGGTGTGGCCTCTTTGAGTGACAGGCAGCTGAGCGTATACCCACCACAAGCCAGTCTCGGCTTCATGCATGCCCCTCCTTTTGGCCAAATTTGGATTTGTAGGTTGGAGATGCATGGCAACATAGCGACACTAGAACAGCCCACTCTGGATTTCTATACAGTCTATCTTTCTACGGTTACTATGAACATGAGATCCACTGTGACCTGGTGCAGCTTCAGTCTGTTCACATGGAGTCTACCTTTACAGAAGTACGTGTGGAGAAGCAAAGCGGCTGCGATGACAGAGGTGACCAGCAGCAGACTGATGACACTGGTGACGGCGATCAGAGTGACAGCACTGTAGGGTGGCTGTGATGGAGCTGCAGGGACAGGGAGAGGTCAGGTGCAGTCACCACGTGCAGTAAGCTGAGGACATTTCACATTCACAGAAGCAAACCCACCTTGAACAGTAAGAGTCACAGATCTGTTGTAGGGCCGGGCATAGGTGTGGTGCTCCACCTGGCACATGATGCGAACCTCTCCACCTACCACAACAGAGGATTGCAGGGTGATGCTGCTGCGAATACTGTAGGTGCCGTCTGGGTTGCGAACTGCCATTTCTGTGCAGACTCGGGACAGCTTGCTGACGCCCGCGTGGAGAGTGCGGGAGCCATTTTGGATGTACCATGAGACGTCCAGCTTCACGGGGTAGAAGCCTGTGATGTCACACTGTATGGTCTTCTCCTCTCCCTCTGTCACTGCCGCCTGTTCTGGGAGCAACACTGACGGCCGGGCTGGGGACCAGTAACAGAGTCACAAAAAATTTCAAACAACACAGTGGAAGCAGCAGTAAAAGTCATGAAGCTGCTGGGACATGTTGTTCATTGCTGAATTGCGACTTTTGAAGTTGATTTAAAAAAAGAAAAAGTCACTTTTTCATTTGAAGTTATTTTTTACCTGCTTCACAAAGTACAGCTTTGTTGCCTAAGAACCTTGATAAAACTCCACTTTTTTCTGATGCTGGCTATTCAACTAGGCAGAAACACTAGGATCTACATATTCTTTGTCTTTGTAGTCCAGACTGCACTTGAAGGAGCTTTTGAAATCTGTCTATGTAGTCATGCTGCTGTGACACAACTGGTCTTCAAATGCAGCACTAGAAGGCTGCAGGCCCTGAACCGAGGCAAAGCTTGTACCCCGTGTGTAATATGAGGATAAAGAGGATTTACCCAGCACTTCCAGTGACGTGGTCTCTGTGTGGACCACGGGTGTGATTACCCTGCAGGTGTACAGCCCTTCGTCTCCCACAGTCACATTGTGTAACTGCAGAGATGCATTGCTCTGGAGCAGCCCAGTTCTGTCCACCACAGAGCCGTCCCTGCTCACACGTGCTCTCCCGTCCTCAAACGTGTACACGGTCTTCTTCTCCGCATGTCTGCCCACCATGTTCCACTCAACCGTGAGCGCACTCCACTCCACCTGCTGGGCCAGTTTGCGGAACAGACAGCTGATAGTTGCGTCTGTTCCCACCAACACACTGAGCCTCCTGCTGGAGTCAGCTGAGGAGCCTGCGAACACAGGGGTGGTCACCTGCAGCTCACTGTGCAACACACACACACACACACTCAAAAGATCCACACTCACCTCCACAGAGCAGAACAGTAACCAGGATCACAGTCCTCATGTTCAGCTGTAGCTCCGTTGGTGTTGTTGACACACAGAGACAATAATGAAAGTGAACGGCGGTGCAGCAGATTCAAAATGACTCCTGAGAACGAGGATCACGTGGTGGCTGAATACAGCAAACACTCCCCTGTGTGTTAACTACCTGTCAGGCATTTTGGACTTTGACTTCAAGATGAGTCACCTGCTGAATGAAAGTGGCACTCACACTATAGATAAGGTGTAACATTAGGTCTTGCAGGTGTGTAGCAGCTGCAGGAACATTTGTGTTCATGAGTTGCAAAAACTCAAGTAGGGATATTTAGTGTGGTTAAGGTGTTCACATGTTGCGACTAAGATCAGAATACTCCACGCTGCTGATCAAGACCTTATTCCCACTAAGGTGATCAGAAACTACTGTTAACTCTACCAGGTGAGATAACAGGGGACATAGTCAAGGATACATTAAATTTGTTCTCGTCTTTTACGTAGTTCGCAGCCTCCATCTGGATCAATAGTAAAGTCTTAATTTAGTTCAACTCCAGAATATAACAGACTTTTATTAGAGGCATGGTCCCTGTGTTTGATATGTAGAGTTGGTTGTATTGTTTAATACAAACCTCATTACCAATGACTTCTCTTTCTGCTCAGTGTGTCTAATATTAATTATTCCTCTTCTTCCTTTAGTAGTAAAAGTAATTTAAATACTTGTAGCACCTTGGAGCTCTGATTGAACTGTCACTTGTATTGATGTCATATTTGACTCAAGTTATGACTCTGTCCACTTCTGTTAATGGTGAACTCATGGTTAAGTCTCTTGATGTTGCAATATCATCCCAATTAAGAAAAAACTTCTGTCCGCTTCACTACAAGTCACATTTTTATTGTCACTTCATTTACAACAGTCTCTTTATAATTTTAACATGTTTTCAGACAAAACCTCCACAGAGCTTCGTTCCTGTGCGAAGCTCAGTTCTTCAGCCCACCATGGACCTCTTCCTCCCTCTCAACCGAACCTCATCCAGCTTTTTAATGACTGCTGATGACTTCTTGGACGCTGTCGTGTAGCTCTTCAGCAGCTTCTCAAACAGAGCCTCTGTGTTAGGGTGAGTACTGAGGAAAGCCTTCTCCAGCACGTACAAGTCCACCCCCTTATCCTCCGGCAGAGCAGAGATGTAACTCAAGCCGAAGTCAATGAGGACCAGATCTGACTCTGGATCCTCCGGGCCACGTCTCAGCAGCATGTTGGAGGTGGTAAGGTCTCCGTGGATCACGTCCTCGTCGTGCATTTTGGCCAGGATCTGGCCCATCCTCTGAGCCAGCCGCTCCAGCCCCTGGTCCTGACAGGATTCAGACTGCTGTGCAGTGGCGATGTGGTCACGCACAGTTGAGGAACCAACAACTTCCTCCAGGAAAATGCAGTGGGAGGTGTAGTCCACAAAGTAGACCACAGGGGCAGATATGCCTGTAAGGAAGAAAAGATGAAGGAGGTTATTATTTAGCCAACTGTACGGCTGTGACGCTCCGGGCTACAGATCATATTCTGCAGATGAAGGAGAGGGAACATAAAAAAATCAAAAATCAAAAATCACATTAATGTTTTAGTTTTTTTTTGTGAAAATGAAATGAAAAATCATCATTGCCATTAAAATGGTGACTCCTCTGATGTTTTTTGGGCGCATGATTCAGCCCTAGTTTCTGGAAATAGTTGAGCTTGGTGTCTCAGATGAATCAGATACATCAGCCGGTGAAAAACACTGTTGGTTTGTTAGTTTGGTTGTTGCTGACTGATAAGCAAAATACAGACCATCACCAAACACAAACAGAGGGTGTGGGACCCGGACTCATCTGTCAATACCCGCACAAAGTATTAGTGCACTGCACCCTAATGGCTTTATAGGTACATAACATTTGGTTCAAGACATGACATCCAGAAAAACACCAGCCATTTTAATAGGGGTGTAGTTACACATTGATCTGCATCAATTCATTGATTCAATGATGATAATGTCAGAATGTGGGACTGCATAGTGAACTGCTGGGAAGAGGCTGTGAGGTTGTGTGTGATATTGGCTCATATCGATCAGTGGTCCCTGAGTTAATTTCATTCAAAATCACGTCCTGGCAGACGTCATGATATACGCACACATTGAATGATCGTTGTCCACTATATCGCTTTAATATCACATCTTGATGATGCTTTTGATTTACACACCTACATTTCAACCACATTTGAAATGTGTCCTCTCCAATACGTTACCGTTGTTATGATTATGATGTAATCAGATCTCAATCTCAAACAGCTGGTGGTCAGTGTGTGAACAGCTCTGACATGATGGTTTTCAGAATGAACAACAGAGCTGTCAGTCAATCATGAGCCCGCACAGATTCACTAAGTGAATATTATAATGATAAGATCGATAACAATAGAAAGATTATTGGTGTTTCTCGGCTGGGCAAACTTTGTGAACAAACACTAAACTTCGATGTGTAGTTTAACAAACAGGCGCGTGCTGCCTCACTCGGTCTGACAGCTTTTTAAAGCCCCCGGACTGAGACTATCTTACATGGGCCACATGTAAGTGACCATGTGCATTCATCTCCGACTGAGTAGTAACTAGGCTAACACGGACACGGCCACGGCCACGGCCACTCGGACCTGTCTGGAGCTCTGTCTCTGGTCGTACCTGCCCTCCTGCAGCGCAGTATGGAGCGGACCTCCTGCACCGTCCTCCGGTGAGTCAGCTTCTCGTCCAGCACTGGGTGCCTGTATCGTTTCGGGAACCTTTCCTTCACTATCGTCGGCTTTCCCAGAAACGCTGTCCGGTACACCCGAGCTTCTGCCCCTTGTTTTAACAGTTCTGCCTTACTAAGTAACTCTGGGACCGCCATGTTGTTCTCCTGGGCCATGTTTACTCCCGCCTTCCTCTACTGAGTCGCATGATGCCACTTCCTCTGCTCTTCGTCGACGTGCTGCCACCTAGCGGCCGCCGCTGAAACTACACCTTCACCGCAGCTGGAAACGCCACTGACAGAGGAGACAAAATGTTTTTCTAGTTGTGAAATTGAACTGAAACTCTTCGTCTAAATTGATACTCAAAGTATGTGAGACATATTTTATACATATTTAAACATAATACATAATATTGAAAATGCATATTCATTTAAAAGTGCCTTTCCCTTTGAGTGATGGGAGTTCACCAAGTCTACAGCTGTATTAGACTACTTACCTACTTGACTCGGAGTATAGATCCTCCTGGTCAAACATATCTCTGAAAGTCATTAGGTTAATTTTGATCTTGATCATATTTTAGTGTTGTTTATTGACTGTATATGACTGAATTTGGCTGCTATTAGGAACAGACAGTGATGGCATGGATGTGACTTCCAGATAATCATAAAGTCTTCTTCTGGGGGAAACTTAAAATTGTTTCATTGTCACAAGCCCCATACCATCTGTGATCATTATTGAAAAAGTCCAGTACAGCCCATTTCATTGAAAACTGTATCTGCTTTTTGTTATTCTTTCTTGCGATGTTATTCAATACGTCAAGTCTTGATGCCCTGTGATATTCTGGTGACCCATCCAGGCTGTACCCACCCTATACTCCATGTCTGCTGACATTGGCTGTCTTATTGTGGCCGGGGTGCTGGTCCTCCCCGGGACCCTCTGGAGTCATTCCTGCATGGGGTCTTGGACAGATGTCGACCTCTGGCGTCAAAACTTCGCCAAGAAGTTTTTTCCTCCTGGTAACTTGACGCGGCTGCCACGTAGCCCCGACTTCCTGAAGGACCAGCCGTTCTCCAGCAGCATCTCCAGCCGCTTAACCCGGTCTCTGTTCGCGGAGAGTCCCCTTTCGTTCCCTGGAGGTCTCAGAGTCGATAGAGCCCAGGTTGACCGCATACAGAGGAGCCCTACATCTGTCTGCCCCGGGTCACAGCGGCCTCTGCCTTCGGGTTCCTGTGCGGACTCTCGGTCTATGGTCCCGATATGTAACGGGTCTGTGCAAGTCCACAACAGAAGCACCGCAGAGAGGACTGTACATATCTGCTCTCTGCTCAGAGAAAGACGGGTGAGTGGCCCAGGGGAGGAGTGTGACTTAAGTATATTTATATTCTGATCGAACAACACTAGTTCGTTCAAACTCCGCCAGACGACACATATCTGTGCATGAACAGCAATGGTTGTAACATTCCTGACATTTCTGACTCTTTTACACAATAAAGGCACGTTAAATGTGTGTTTGCTATAATGTATGTGTTAAATCTGGAACACAAACAAAAAGTGGGGTTTAGTCTCAATAGTCTCTTCTAATCTCCATGGAAAAATATCTAGACTCACAATAAACTGTATGACACAATGAAATGCACTTCAGTACTTTAACTTTAACTGAATTTAATTAGATGATTCCCAGCCGACCTTGCCTCCCCTATAATGTGCCAATGTTGTAACACTGACACTGTGCTTGATAATCAACACTTAATCCTTGATACTGCAGCACATTAACATTTCGCTATTGACATAGGCCTAAGGTTTGAATACAGGATGTTTACACTGTGGTTTTGATGATTTTACTTGATGATTACTACCACCACCGGATAAACCAGCTTTGACGCTTGGCTGCCTCTCGTAGGACATCTGTACTAATTTTTGTGTTTGTGGCATTGATATTAAGACCTTTATTAATTAACCTTATTACTGATGAAATAACTTGACTAACTGAGGGAAAATATATCAACCCCCTTCCTCGATACTTTTAATGCTACCTGGTCCAGTTTTGTGTACCCGTGCATTAATGTGAAGGCACAGACCCGTTTCACTGCTGTACACAGACGTTGCTGGTGTTAATGATCCTGTAACTGGGTTAGATCCTACTTGGACCATGAAGTATTCAGCTTCATAATCACTGGTGCGAACATTAGGATCACAGGCAGCACCTTTCAAAAGTGATTGACATAAAAGTTATGAAGTTACTGTGCTGAACAGCACGACAGAGGACCAGGACAGTTAGGCCCATCATAGCTCTGAGGGTTATCATTCTAATTTCAAAATCAGCTGTAGAAAACAAACAGAAGCCTGTGTTGTAGTGACAGTTGAGCTATTGAGCTATTATCAATGAACTTGAATGTATTTTGACTTTGCCTGCAGTTGTTTGACTTCAGAATTTTAAAAAAGTGGATACAATACACTGTCATTGTATCCACCTTGACCAAGATCAGAAGCTTTCCGGGCCGCAGGGGGGGCTCAGAAGTCAGGGTGGTATGTGACACATAGTTGTGCTCGAGTTTTGTGCATCAGGATTATTCACACTCACTGTTTGGACCAGACTCAAACACTTGGGTCCAAAGTGAAGAGGCTGTGATGGAACAACAAGTGGTGAGAACAGATTCCTGATCGTGCTCAGTGATTGTCTGAAGGACAACCCTCCAGCTGTTTGCACGGTGCCATTAGGGAGTCCACATATGATGGACCTCAACAGAAGATCATTCCTAGTCTTTGCAGGAGGTGATCTGTCGTCAGCCCTACATCAACCATGGTCTAAATGTTCCTGATCATGAAGGAACATGTCAGTGGAGCGGTGTCAGCCCGATGTGGAGACAGTCGCCGCTGAACACGCCACAACTGATTTCGACACAAGTGTGTTTTGTTTTCGTCCACCTCAAGTGGACTCCCTAATGAAATCATGCAATCATTTGGAAGGTTACCATAGCGATGGGACTGCAACAGGCTCTTGTGGGCTCCTCTGTCTTTTCACTACACAGGACGCAGGACTCCCTGTGAGGATGGATCTGTTGTTATTTCATGTTTGCCTCTGTGTTGCAGATGACGCCCTCTCCCTAATCAGTCCAGTCCTGCAGTCCGTCCGAGATGTGTTTCTGACAGAGTAGAAGCAATGGGTAAGATAAACAACTTTATTAATCTTCACCATGTTTATTTATACTTGGATGTTAGGAAAAGTACATATGTCCCCTTAACCTGTTAAAGTCAGTCCAGAGACCCATACGTTCTTGTGTTGAAGCTGGTAATAACTGACATAACAACATTTAAACATCACAGTTAACTGATTGGCAGGTTTTTGTTTGAACTGTGTGTGAGTGTGAAAACAGTGAACTGAGCCTCAGCAGCACTCATTTGCATGTTGGTTTCCTTCATTTACATTTGTATCAGTAGACCCTGCATATCAGATACTCACAGGCTAATGTGATGAACAGCTGCAGAGCAGTTCACGTGACAAAGGTTCATTATTCAAGAGGAGACTAACCAAACATGACAAATACTATTTATACTCACCACTGTGAGACTGGATCTATTTACTAAACCTGGTCTGGAAAGGGCTGCTGCGACACAGGAAATCCACAGACCGTGCCTTTATTTTATGTATTTTTAAAGGAGGATGCAGAATGTCATGAGATACTGTGTCAGGATAGTTTCTTTATCAACAGAAAGAATAAATCACTGTTGTGTTGCACGGATTATGGTGTTGCTCGGTTCATCTCTCATTGTTTTAACCTCATGAAGACATCACCAGTTAAGTTTGCACCTGGATAATTTGAATGTGTGTGTTGTAATGAGTCACTTTATCTGTCGAGGTTTCTGGAAGCCATAAAAACTGCGTGCACATAAATACAATACCAAGACCAAAAGATAAAGGACAGTAAAGTAATTAGTAGTTTTAGCTGATTATAAAAACAACACCTACCTACGGTGTAAAAGAAGGGAGTAGGAAACTGTAACTGTTGATGCAGAAAGAAAAACCTCTCTGTTGTGGAGATCCTTCTGATTCTCAGAGAGTGAGAGAACAGATAAAACATCAGGGTTCTGTCCATCTTAAACTTTAAAAGCTTCTGGAGACCATAGATACGCTGCTGGCTTTTCTTGTATGATATGAGTGTATTGATGTCAAATGTTTATGGTATAGCGTGGCTCTCAGATACGGTTACTCTGTGTGCATGTGCCCTCCAACCTAACTTTAACCCTAGTTTAATGTTATAATGTTACATAATCACTCAAACGTTTTGAAACATGGTTGACAAGGTATTTTCAATCCTGTCTCCTGACCCCTAGGTTGCTCCGTCCTCCTGTTGACCTGCATGGTGTCCACCCTGGGTGGCCTGGTCTTTGGTTATGAGCTGGTCATAATCTCTGGGGCCTTATTGCAGCTGAAGGTAGAGTTCAGGCTCTCATGTGTCCAGCAGGAGGCTCTGGTCAGCTCTTTATTGATTGGAGCTCTGCTGGCTTCCACTGTGGGAGGTTGCCTGATTGACCGCCATGGACGTAGGAAAGCCATCCTCTTCAGCAACATCCTGATCCTGGCCGGCAGCCTGGTCCTGCTCATCAGTTCCTACCTTGCTCTGGTGGTTGGCAGGATAATAGTGGGCTTTGCCATGTGTATTTCCTCCATGTCCTGCTGCATCTTTGTGTCTGAGATGGTTCCCCCAGATCGCAGGGGCTTCCTGGTAACACTGTACGAAGCTGGGATCACTGTGGGCATCCTGGTAGCTTATGCCATCAACTACTTTCTCTCTGATTCCACAGGAGGGTGGAGGTGGATGTTTGGATTTGCTGTGGTTCCAACTTTGGTTCAGCTGGTCTCCATCTGGTTTCTCCCACCCAACACTAAGGACTCCGGAAGCCATGACTGCTGTCAGGCTGAGAGAGACCTCATGAGCCCAGATGACTCCAGCAGGGACACCAAGAAGTTTCAGTATTACAGCTGCTCCCTGTTCCAGCGTAAAGACAACATGAGGACTCGGACTGTTATCGGACTGGGTTTGGTGCTGTTCCAGCAGTTCACCGGTCAGCCAAACATCCTCTTTTACGCCTCCACCATCTTCCATTCAGTGGGCTTTCAGAGCAATGCCTCGGCGGTGCTGGCCTCCGTGGGCCTGGGGCTGGTCAAAGTGATCGCCACTCTGACCTCCATGGTGTTCTCAGACAGACTGGGCAGGAGACCTCTGCTCATCAGCGGGTGCTGTGTGATGGCTCTGTGTCTGATGGCCATCGGACTTCTCAGTGGACAGTCGGCGATGAACGCACAGAGGTCGTGCGATTCTGAGTTCAGTGTGAACACGACAGACCTACCTCACTTACCTGCTGGTCACAGGTCAGTTGTTGACAAGCCCCTTGATGACAGCCTGAGGCTTCTTAGTAACAACACTCAAGATGAAACTGTAATTGATAATTCTGGACTAAAACCTCTGGAACCCCCAGAGTCCTCGAGCATCATTGCGAACTGGATCGTTATGCTCTGTATGATGGCTGTGGTCATTGCATACTCCGTTGGATTTGGACCAAGTTTGTATCTTTACTTACTCTGTCATATTCATTGAAGCTACATAGATATATATTTAAATACTACTGTTATCTCAGGATAAAGATTCTTCCCCGGAGTCCTACACAGTGTATACAGTGTAGCCTCATCTCTTCCTCTGGGTTGTTACAACTTGGGAAGTCTTTGTCTTTCAGTGACCTGGATTCTCCTGAGTGAAATATTTCCAGCTGCTGTCAGAGGAAGAGCCTTTGCCTTCACAAGCTGCTTTAACTGGGCTGCCAACCTGTTGGTCTCATGCACGTTCCTTAATGTTATCGGTGAGTTCCCACACACCGTTCACCTAGGTGCAGCTGTAACTAACAAAAAGATTGATTATAGTGATTATACTGATTGACTGACCACTCAGAATCTAGAAGTCCTGTTGCTCCTGTCTGTCTGGAAAAACAGTCAGTTTTGGACTGATGGACTGGGCCAAGGGTTAGCTGGTAGAGACGCTACAAGATATTTTGAAAATGCGGAGTTAGGAATCAGAACTATGTTGAGGTATTTGTCCACATGACATGGTTCAGTGACTAAATCTTTGTTTCATGCTTGGGTGAGTTACAGGAGAATATCAGGTGATCAGGAAGTGTTCTGTGCTTCTGATCAACAGATTGGATTGGTCTGTCAAAGGTGTTTTTCCTGTACGGGGTAATTTCCATGGTAGCGGGAGTCTTCTTCTATGTCCTTCTGCCAGAAACCAAAGGGAAGAGTCTGGAAGAAATAGACCAAGAGCTACGTTTGAACAGGTGAGCTCCTCACTACACCTGTCCAGGAAAGTAATGAAGTATATTTACTTGCATACTAAACTTAAACACTTAAAGACAAATATTATACTTTTTGACTCAACTATTAGAAGGACTCTTACTTTTAAAGAGAGGCTTTTTGGTCAGCAAAATGTACTTTTGAATACTTAAGTGTTTCTTTAATGAAATACTCCAATTTAACTCAAGTAAAACTGACTGAACAAATGAATTCGAGTCAGATTGATTGCTTTGTCTTGTTCTGTAGGTTTCACCATGGTCAACAGTGCTGTGGCTTCATCAGCCGTGGACAGCCCTCCCCACAGTACCAGAGGGTGCACTGTCAGGTGAGCACCCCAGGGTGAACAGAGACACCACGGCAGAGGTCCATCCTACTCCCACAGCTTATGACTGAAACTCTAAAATGTGTGTCTTCATGAAACCTGTTGATAATGTGTGTGCTTCTGTGTGTGAGTTGATCAGATCAATCTGACAATGTTTTTGAGATTCAAATTTTTTTACAACATGACCTTATTCTCGCACTTTGGACTGATGTATCTGATATTTCTGTTTATCAGGCAGCATTGGCAGGTGTGGATTGCAACAAAAATACATGCACTTGAGTATATATTTTACAAATATGTTTACTTACGGAGTATTTTTTTGGAAACTTCTACTTATAAAGTTCTCTTTGAACTCTCAGTAGAATTAATTTGGCTCCTTTCTTGATTCAGTCATTCATTTTATGCCCACTTCTGATTTTGCTGAAGTTTTTCATTCAACAGACTAAGTAATTTAGTACTGTGGAACAAAACAACTACACATCAATAAATTGTACTTTTGAATACTTGATGCATTCACAATCTCCTACGTCAACCCGGCACTGCATCACTGCACTGTTGACCACTAGATGTCACCTAGCAACAAAATCTATAGTACATATTAAACTGCTGCACAGACAACCATTGGGGATTGTTTAATGTACCATGTGACCACCTCATGCTGTGATTTCTTGTCACTCTTTGTGTCTGTCAAACTGTCAAAGATCAAAATCTCGGCAACATAACTGCAAATGTGACGAATATTGATTTGTTTTTCCAAACTGTTAAAGCTTCATCAGTGAAGTAAACCAAGATAAGTAATTTAACATAAAATAAAATCAGTGTCACAGAGCTACATTCATTATCATTTTTTTCTGTTCAGCAAAAATATATTACATGGTTCCCATTAATTTATTGTGAATCTGTCTGTTTCTTACTGTTTCACACTATTCAAATATACGCTGATCACATTGTTAGAGTCTGGGTGATGCCTCATTTACATGTCGTTGGTCAATAACTGAAGCTCAGGGTAAAACAGGACTTTACTTAGCAGCGATTGTTCTCAAGTAAACTGATACATGTTTCTGTCTCAGGTTCATGATCAGTGAAATAGTTCTTTTTCCTTGTTTCTTCACTGTTTCTGAAAACCTGTGGCAGAGAATAAGGAAGAGACTTGATCCATTTATGGCTCTTAGTGGGAGAGGAAATTGGCACATGTGAGTTAGATTTATAAAGTGGAACCATGTGAACGAACAGCTTTGTAATCCTGTTTAAAAAACGAGTGTGTAGTTATATTTCTGGTTTTGCACATGCACATAGTTTTAGTTATGAATCTGCACATCTGAGTTTTATGTAGCTGGCCCCTGGTGTGTTCCTTTATGTGTGTGTTTCACTGTACATCGGATTGCATTGTATTTTATTCCTTTGTGTAATCTCTATGTGTTTTCAATAGATTTGACCTGTTTATAGCCACGTGAAGCACTTTGTAGCGTGTCTCTGTAAAGTGCTGTGTGTAAATAAAGCTCACTTACTGAGCAGTCTGAAGGTTAATAATGAAATAGAGCTGTTACTGTCAACATCAACACAGTTGTGTGTGTGTGTGTTTTTTTTTAAAATACATCCATGGTTTGTGTACATCAAGTGCCAGGCTGGATATAGTCAGTGAAATATGTGAAACTTTGTACAGGTTTATATGTACAAAGTTTATATGGGTGCCTGCTCACAGAGGGGTAAAGAGGAATGAAATTGTGGATAAGATAGCAAAACAGGCATAGACTCATGAGGGGCAGAGGCAGGGCAGGGGCAAAAAGGTTCATCAGAAGACACCGCTAAGAAATGGCAGCAAAGTTGGGATGCATGAAACACTCAAAGAATTACTTTATTAATCAAATAAATAATAATATTGAATAATATTGAAGAATCTGTGGAGCAAGTTATTTTTGAGTGTCTTAAATTAGGGAAAGAGAAAGGTTAAAGGGAAGAATTGGGTTTTTTTGTTTGTTTGTTTTGTTTTTGTTTTGGGATTGGGGGATTGGGGGGCTAGTTGACTCTGGGTCACACTCCAGCACAGAAGGTGGCGGTAATGCGCCCCGGAAGCTGGTGCCATTCGCCAAAATTCGGAAAAAAAGAAAAATCTGTACACAGTGATGACGTAGTACGTATGCGCGCGCATTTTGGTAACAGAAGTGGTGTTGTTTCCCCAGCTATTCTGAACGACAGAGACGAGGTAGCAAACGTTTAAAAGCCGATAACAACGGTCTCCAGCATCAAAATGTCTGGTTGTTGCGTGTACGGTTGTAAGAATCGACATTCCGCCGGCGGATTCAGGTTTTACCGGATACCGACGGGATCACGACCGTTTCAGCGCAACCGGCGACGTCTGTGGCTGAGAGCGATTAAACGTACTGACTTGAATGAGGACATCATCAAAAGCGCTCGCGTGTGCAGCGCCCACTTTATATCAGGTAAGGTTATCTATCTACAAATTATCATTAAACCGAAGTAAAACTAAAATCTAAAACTCCAGTACAGCTACAGGTAGATGTTTAGTGTGAGTGAGTTTATGAGAATAAGTTTATTGGTTTGATAACAGATGACAAAATTGGCTGGAAATCTCATATAAAACATACTGTCCATGCAAAACACATTCTGGACGACAAATCACTACACTGTTCATTAGTGTTATATTATATCATATTTAAATTACAGATTTGGGGCAATACTACAATAATTCATAATGACGCTTATAGGGAGCACACAGATCCACCATTCTTAAAATCAAAAAGCAATAAACAAACTACTCCCTGGACATATTCGTGTTTTTTAATCGAGATGTGGGTTATAATTTGAGGAAGGAGCTAAATTTTAAACATCTATGTGTCCATACAACATTGAAAATCTTTTGTATATGAGGAGCGAAGCTGTGGAACTAAAGCTATGTCCAAGCATGACCCAATTCAAAAAGCTTTACAAAAACATGGTGTTCGTGAAACACGGGGAGGAAGAAGGGCTTTGACAGTCGCCTGGGGCTCCCTCAAGATTATCTGTATATTTCTCCATTAAATCATTTATTTTGTTTTGTAAATATGAACACGGGTAAATAGGTTCTCTGTGGGTGTGTGGGCACAAACATGTATATAGCAATCGGTGAATATTGTAAATTCAACAGATGATTAATTGGTTACCTGGGAACAACTTACTGAGAGAAGGGATAAGATTAAAAAAGCTTATGCTTCTTCCTGCTCCTTTTCAGACATGTTAGTATTTCTTTATTAGTTTGTTTTTGTTGTTTTTGTGACTGTTGCGATTCATTCATCAAACATACTCTTTGATTTCACTGGAACGCCTGGTTCATATAAGCGAGTGTCTGTACAGTGTAGCATTATCTACAAATTCTGCTCTGATAAGTTGTTGGCGTTTGATTTGGCTTGTAAACAAAGGTGTGCATTTCACTTACAGGTGAGGCGTCATTGGACTCGAGCAGTCCTGATTTTGTGCCTTCTGTGTTTGCGTACACAAAAAAAAGACAGAACTTCAAGGCAAAGATGGAAAGGTAAGAATAATTAGAGCTGCCCCCTTTCTGATTTTTTTTTTTTTGGGTTGTTTTCCTCTTTCATTGCCATAATATCCAACAAGCTTTAATGCCTCCAGCTGATGGTTTTCAGCTATGGATCAGTCTTACTATAGATTTCTGTTGTTTTTACTTCAGGTACTACAGGAAAAGGAGGAGAGATGACGGATACCGCCGCGCTCCAGCAAATCATCCTGCTCCTTCTCAAACTCCAGAACAAGAATGCAGCATGGATCACTGTCCTGGTATGAATATATTTCAGCTTGCAGCTGATTGATTGTCAGGGTTCTCGGCGTCATGAAATTGTAGGAAAAGTTAGGAAATAAGAAAATAGTCTTGGCCTTGAGGTGGTTTTGGAATTAAAAGTTTTGAATGTACATTGTTATAGGCCATCGTTTCTCCCTCTGTTTTCCTCCCCTCTCCTTCTCTCTAAATTCTTCCCATCGTACTCCCTCTGTTTTCCTGTTCTTCTCCTACCATTTTTATTATCACACTACAATATAGGTCTACCTATTTTAAGCTACGTAAATAAAGTTATGGAAATGGGGTTAAGTATAATAGAAACATTATTAAAAATGTGTGAGAACTCTTGCTGCCTGTTAAGTGTAACATTGGACAATTGATTTTATCACAGTTCTGACCTCTGTGATATTTGTGAGTGGCTGCTTAGAAAAGTAATGGGCAGCACAGAAAGAATTGGCCAGAAACTTACAGTAGAGAACTACTATTGGTTATATTGATGAAATTAAGGTTGACATTGACTAAATGTATCAAAACTCACCATATCAAATATTTTGTGAGGTGAGTCCCTGTTATGGCCATTGTCCTCAAGCCACTCATTAAATGGCCAAGTAAGGAGAAAATACCAAAAATATTCTAGTGCAACTTTATATTTGGCACTAGTTGTCCGACCAGCCCTGTGGCGTGCCAGTCTTTTGACCCGGACTGCCGCCATGTCACAAATTCCAGTTTCTGACATTGACGTTGTAGGGAAGTTTTTAGACTGTGAAATGTATCCTCACATTTCACCTGTACTTCCTGTGGTAAGAGTTCGCTGAATGTTGCATCAAATAAAGCAGCAAAGGGCTCGGGTAAGTCTGGATGCTCCTCTGAAGCAGTGTCAGATGATGCAGTGTCCATGTCACTATTCTCCAGACTTGTCAGCACTGCAGCACCTGGGTCCACAACCTGCGGTTCCCAGATTTTATCATCTGTCAACACTGATCATAGAACAACAAAAAGGGGCCGAGGGTTGGTTAGCCCAGGGTGTTAAACTAGCCAGGACCGCCTCTGTGTAGTTTCAAACCCTGGTTACAGGGGCAAGGCATACGACTTATGGTAACAAACCTAACTTTAACTTTAAAGCACAGTAACACAGAGGCATAATTCATGTTTGCTCAACATATCAAAGAGCTAAACTATATTAATTACAACCCCACAACACCGGATAATAATTCATGAAGATGTAGGGCGTTAATTTTTACAATAATTTATACATTTTTATATTATCTCATGATTTAGATATGAATGAGCTCGACACGCTGTTGAACTCCGCCATACTTCGGATGCAAAACGCGCTATTTGATGACGTAGGCTGGGCGGGGTCTGTTGCGTGCTCCTGTAAACGAGGCTAACAACAAACCGGCTACCGTACACGATGTCCGCTCTGGACTTACTGAAGGAGTACGCGGAGCAGAGGCTGACTCTTGCGGTGGAGGAGATATTTGAATTTTTCCAGAAGACTGTTGTCGACTATGAAGTGAAGCTGGACCGGTACCGGAAGCTGCTGGACTCCCTGTTCATGCCCGAAATCAGACTGCGGAGGGAAGGTCCGTGTTCATGCTACTGCTCCATTTAGCTAGGTTACGTTAGCAGCAGCAGCAGCAGCTAACACTTGGCTTCCACTCGATAAAGTGCAGCAGCCACATATAATCTGAAAGTGTGTGTGTGTGTGTGTTGTGATGTTGGGGGACATCTGTCCAACCGATGCTGTGCTGAAAACTTGCAGCTCACTCCACCCCTGTAGTCCGAGGCCACTGTGATGGTCCAAAACAGATCAGCTAGTCGTTGCTAGACGGTACCTAGCCACCGGCTCCCGGTGTGTGGAGATGAACACAATCCTGATCCTCCGATTTCTGGATTTTATTTGTGTTGTCAGGAGTAAAACACACTATGAGTCGTGGAACTACTTTGAAAACAGTGGTGTTTTTTTCTCCCCGAGTGGAGATGACATGCCAGCAACAGGGACGCTACAGACTCTGAAGATTTTTCCGGGACTGGGAGAGAACAACCACACACAGTATAGGGGAATGGTATATTGCCTTTATTGTCTCCAGACGGAGCTGAGGCCTAGTAGTCCTTCAGGTGTATTTAAGATCTCATCATAAGATCTAAAGCTAAAAAATAGATGAAATTGGTCAAAAACCTACAACACGCAGCTGTTTGTGTGCATTAAAATAAGACGCACAGAGGCACATCTTTCAGAGCTGACCACTTGTGATTGAAGCAATGCTGTGTAATACCAGGTCTCAGCAAAGGCAGGGCAACGTACAGCGGGCCTGAAAGCTCAATGCGCTGATAAACTGTGAATCTGCAGACACAAATCTAAGAAGTATTGTGGGTGTGAAGAGAGGTGACCTCTCTTCAAGCCCTGCCCAAAGGTGGTAACATAACTAAAACTAGGTTATAGGCTGATGTTTGTGTCTTTGTCTGTTTCTCTCGCAGATCTCTCTTCTTTGACTGTGAAGACAAAGAGTTGTCCAGAGCAGCAGCAGCAGCATGAGATTGGACCCGTTCTGAAGCAGGAGGAGCCACAGCCACCACGCATTAAAGAGGAACCGGAGGAAGTCTGCACCAGTCCTTGGGGAGAGCAGTTCCCAAGGTTGCAGGCGCCTATTGTCCTGAATCTTCCCCACATCTCTTTAAAGATTGAGGAGTACACTGAAGATGGTCTGATTGACACATCAGCTGATGTAAAAGACAGTAAGAAGTCAGAACCAGCCAGTGCTGTACCAGCACCCAGGGAGAACAGTAGTTTGGACATTTCTCAACCTCAGAGGAAGGACACAGAAGATCTGAGCAGATTGAATAGCAGGAATATCTGTAAAGCTCATGGAGGAGTGATGACAGGTGAGAGGGGCCACAAAAGGCAGAAACCTTACAGCAGGCCACTGCAGCAGAGCAGCGATGTGAGCTCAGACGCTGAAGAGAAACCCCTCAGGTGTTCACTCTGTTGGGAATGTTTCAGTCACCCTGCTCTTTTACAGCAGCACATGATGAGCCACGGAGGGGAGAAACCAACTGGTGAGAGTGACAGAAGACTCACTGAGACATCACAGGATACAGGTCACAGCAGCAGCCAATGAAACTGAAGTTGGTGATACTTCTTGAAACGTTGTGGTCATATAAAACAAACCTTTTATTGGTTTCCAAGTGTTCTTAAAATGTCTTGTTACAGCCTCTACAACTCAGACAGAAACTGACTGAAGTTACAACTTACAGATGCGAAGATGGTGTGTTTCTGAGCGTGATGGAGGAGCTGCTTCATCTCACAGGAGGGAATTAGAATAAAAGTGTTTTTGTACCAAGTAAATTTAGTTTCTAAGAAGGACTCTTACTTGCAAGGAGAACTTTCATTTGGCAGATTTTTTTTTTTTAATTTTGAAAACAGTGTAGTCCAAACACTGTTCATCACTGGAGAAGAATCAGTTAGTGCCAACTTCTCCACTCTCAGTCATGTTTGAATCTTTCACTGTCCTAACAATGCTTGTTAGGACAGAGTGGAGATGGAAGATTGTTCACCAGAGATGTTTTGTTTTGATGTTGTAAAGACTTCACTGCTGAAAAGAAGTGCCATTGAACTTGACATGCAAGGTGTATTAAATTCCAAATAAAACTGTAAACACAGCTTGTGGCAGTTGCTGTTTTTATGCTGTGGTTTGTTAAATGACTTATGTTCATGTCTACGGTCTTTGTATCATATTCTCCAGTGTATTTATTCTCTAGGTTCTACAGTCAGTAAGTCAGTAGGTTGTTACTGAGTCATTAGGATCTGTAAATGTGGAGCAGCAGAACAGTATGCTGACATTACAAAATGTACTTTTTAATGTTTCAGGACTTTAAACCCCCCCCCCAAAAAAAACCTGATACTCCAGTTTAACTCAAGTAATAATGTGACTGAACAACTTCCACTTTGACACCAGCAGGCCTACACTGTGGACCGTGTGCTCATGTGGCCCTTATTATTTTAATGGGAGATTCCAATTAATGAGTCAGAAATAGCAAGAAGAGACTAAAGTCATGGATCTATACAACAAAAACATGGGGTCAACACACCTTCACTGATCTGCAAAATACTGTGCTGTTAAAAAGATTATATAGACTACTGGATTCTGGGCTGATGGTTATAATGACTGTGACACAACAGCAGGTGGTGGTAAAGCCCCTTGTGACAGCAGTTTAACATTAAAACTAATTCTTACAAGGTCTCACTACACAGATCTCTGACCTGCGGGTTCTGGTTCCGCTGCAGCAGTCACTTTGAAACCATGAATAAATCGGATAAACCGAAATGAAGCAGTTTTACTTAAAGATCATGTTACTGTTATCGCGTCATGGAGTTATTGTTGGATGGAGAAGATGACTGTCGTGTGATCTCGCTCTGGGTTGATCACTTTTTAAACCAGCAGATTAAATCGCGCAGTAAATCCAAACCGTATCTAGTGATGATTTGTTGTTGTTGTGACGTGACGGCCACGCCCACTTCAAAGACAGGAAGTATTTCATTTCACCGGCACTGCCTTGAATGTAACATCACCTTGTGTATAGGCGATCTTTGACACAGTGCACGCTCCAGGCTGCGCTGCGGAGGTCCTCCAGTCCTCTTCCCTGGTGAAGACCTGCTGTCCCCCCCCCAACATGTCCACCATCGAGCTGCTGAGAGCGTTCGTCAACCAGAGACTGACGGTGGCCGTGGAGGAGATCATCGGCCTGTTCGAGAGAACCATCGCCGAGTATGAGGAGGAGATCGACCGTCAGCGCAGGCTGCTGGGAGCCGAGGGGCGGCTCATCCTGCCCGACACCAGGGTGGCCTCAGACCACCAGGCAGGTCCGTGTCACTGTGTCCAACCTCTCTGCTGGTTTAGCATCATAACTACAGTTAGCTTTAGCAGTATCAGACAGACACCGGAGTGGGTTTAGCGTGACAGAAACACGTGTCCGGAGGGGATCTATCAGCTGTTTGCAGTCCGTGTCCCGAGGTCAACTCTCCACTCTAGCTCTGTTCTAAGTTAGTCAACAGCTCACTTTGTTTCAGTCAAGTTTTGGAAAGGTCAGCCTCCTTAAAACCACACGCGATTAGTCGAAGAAAACCGTCCGGCTCAGTCAGATATAATCAAATTAAACAAGCTGGATTGTAACTGCTAATTCTGATAGATGCAATAAAGTGGTGAAATCTCTTTATGAGAATATATGTCATCACGCAGAAAAACAACCAACATAGCACCTTGTTAGTGATCAGCTCAGTCTGGACTGAGACAGGACGTCATTTTATTCTGAAATGTTTGTGTTGTATTAACCTGGGGTTTTTACAGCTGTACACAAGGGGTATAGATCATGTTGTGTTCATTTAACATCCAGCAGAGGACTAGTAACAACTAGGACCTCCATTAAGCTTTTTTTCCCTTAGCAGTAATATTGTAAGCTATTTTACTGACAGACCTTATTTTGATACAGTTAAGTACATGTAACTTTCTCTTAGAGGTATTCTGTCTCCTCTCACAATAAAAGCCTCCTATAAATACCTTTAAGAAAAACCTGAATGTACTCTCCTGTATGAAAAAAAAAATATATATACATATATATATATATATATTATATTTGATGTGGGTCCAAATTTCAACCTGTTTTATTTCTTCATGTTCTTTACTGTGGTGTAGCTTCCCCGACCCTTTACACACCAAAGGCAGGTTTCATTTCCTTTGCCAAGAGGCTAGGGCCCTTTGTGTGGTAGCTGTGCAATCACACTGGCTGGTGGTAGCTAGGCAACAAGACCAACAAGGGCAGTACTAGCTGCAGGTTATACATCCAGCTCAGTCCAACAAGTTTTATATGACTCTTCAGTCAGTTTTGTTACTCAGATTCAACCTGTTCACTGTCACAGTGTCTCTGTAAATATACAGAAGTTTTTTTGAACATTTCTTACCGTGTCAAATTCATGTTTGGGGCAAATATAAACCTGTTTTATCACAATATTGAAGTATGAAAACACAAATGAGAGAAAAATGAATGAATGAAAAGAGGAATTGAAAAAACACAAATGGATCCACTGAAATCTAATCAGCAGCAGCATGTTTGTAGTTAAGTGTCTAAAATCTTTTAAATGACCAACCTCATGTCTCTAATGTTTGAAGATTAATGTACGGAAAAGTTTCATCAGACACTTTAAACCACAGTCAGGTGGAACAAACCAGGGCAAACAGTTTGATGAATATAACCTGAACTGTTTTCTGCGGACATACAGCAGTTCTGAAAAAGTTCTCCTGAACTTTTTCACCTGTATCTCTGTACCACAGGTGTGTGTCAGGAGGTCAAGCCACTCATCGTCAATGCAAAAATTCCCTCTGAGGAGCAGAGCCCCCGTCTGGATCAGGAGGCCTTGCAACCGCAACTCCCTCACATTAAAGAGGAACCAGAGGAGTCGTCGAATGGTCATGGGGGAGGGCTGGAGGGGGGTGATGATGAGTTCCCCGCTGCTGTTCCTGTGAAGACAGATGATGACGAAGAAGATCCTCAGTGCCTTCAGCTTCATCAGAGTCGAGCCAAGGATAACACAGGTGGCCCAGGCTCTGGTCCAGCTCAGCAGACAGAACCTGGACAGGACAGTGGAGAAGCAGAATCAACTGTTGATTTGGACGTAGCTGGTTTTTTAAAAGAAACCAGCAACGGACAGTTTTTCCTTTCTCAGTGTTTTAAAGCCGAGCCTGAAGTCCTGGATGACAACTGGAACCAGTCAATCAGATCTCAGCCGTCAGATGCTGAGGCCGCGTCTCATAAGAGATCCCAGAAAAAACTCTACAAATGCCCAGCGTGCAGCAAAACCTTTAAGCACAACACGGCTCTGCAGAGACACATCACCTGTCACACAGGGGAGAGGCCGTTCGACTGCGCTGAGTGTGGTAAGACCTTCAGACAGAAGGGAAGTCTCCATATTCACATGAGGAAACACACGGGAGAGAAACCTTTCAGCTGTGTAGTTTGTGGTAAAAACTTCACCCAGAGTGGAACCCTAGCTGCACACTTGAGGATCCACACCGGAGAAAAGCCGTTCAGCTGCTCGGTGTGTAAGAAAAGGTACAACGAAAGAGGGACGCTGGTCAGACACATGAGGGTCCATACCGGAGAGAAACCCTTCACCTGTTCGCTGTGCGGCAGAAGGTTCAGCGAGAGGGGAAATCTGAACAAACACAAGAGAATCCACACAGGAGAGAAACCATTCAGCTGCAGTGAGTGTGACAAAAAATTCAGTTTGCTGTCACACCTCAAAAACCACAAGTGTCCTGGAAAGAAAAGCAGTGACGCTGCAAAGCTGGAATCTCAGCCCAAATGTCCTGACGTCACAGCGCAGGTAACCAGATGAGTCAGTCTCATGACTGCCCTTTAGCTGTTAAATAGACCAAACCATAACTCAAAGACAGATTAACCAATAGAGAGAGTATAGCTGTTTTCGTCTGGGAGCTGGGACCAAATTAGTGCATTATTCAAGAACTCAGGGAACCAGAAACCAAAGGTGGACAACTACCTGTGCAAATACAGTAGTACAAATCCTCTGGTTTAAGTACTGGAGGACTTGATTTTAAAAACACTTCAGTGTTCAAATATACATTTTTTTTTATGTCATCACACTGTTGTTCTTAAAGATCATGACTCTGACACAACCTACTGACTGTAGAACCTGGAGAATAAATCCAACAGTGTGTGTTTGGGTTCCACTGTGGAGTGAAAGTCAGAGTTGAGCTGTTGGAGAAGTTAATTAAACATTCAGTTTAAATTCAAACAATAGGATATAATGATTTGACTTGTGTAGACATAGACAGAGGACTTGTATCTGAAGACATGGTGTGGGAAAAGCAGCGGTATAGCTTCAGTCCTTTACGGTACAAATATGGCGCAGTATCAGGTTTTTCATCTGTCCAGTTACTCCCTTAATATTTGTGTCATCTTTGATCATGTTAAACATGGAAGATTTGTTTGCTTTATTGAAACATTCTGTGATCTTCTGAGTTTGTGAGTCATAAAATAAACATTTATGTTTTAACAGCAGCCAGAAATGGTTTTATATCTGTACTTATTGAAAAATCATGTTGCAAGACTTAGGGCCTCGTTCTCCTCCGTGATTGAGCACATGACCTGGAGAGAGTATCTTAATTGGTGCTGATTTAAAGAAGATCAGACTCTGTGTATTGATTGTTCAGTTGATATGATAGAGCCAGAAGAGCCAAAAGCCTGTCCTCAAAATGGCCTTTATTATTTGCCCTACAGTAAAACATCTGCAGAATCAAATAGGGTTGTTGGCTCCAAAATATTTCATGTTCAATTATAAGCACATTCAGGGCTTCTGCCAAGACCAAACAATCCCACATGTCTGTTTTGCGTGTATAATAAAAAGGTGTATTGTGGGCCAATAACCTAAATAGGTTGTAAGGAGCAGACATGGAAGGAAACATAGCATATGTTTTACTCTTAATGGATGATACCTGCAGCCAAAGTATTTTTTCATGGCCTTTAATTTAGGGCATAAAGGCATGTAGTTGATGCTAGTGGCCTCCTGGGCTGAGTATTTCCTCCATGCCATGGTACTGTGAGGAAATGGTTGACAAATCAAAAGCTTGAGTTGAAGTGGAGTGCTGGCACCCTCTGTTGGGGAGTAAAGTACCACTCCTCTGATGCTGTCCAATTTCCAATCAAGTTGGGTGGGTTCTATGGGTTTAACGAGGTATGGCCAGATACCAGGGGTGTCTTCAGATCTTGTGTTACTGTGGGAATCGCTCACAATCAGTAATGGAATTAAAGAGTAGAAAATAATTTTGCCCAAACAGCTGTCTAAATAATGGAAATAGCAAAACATTATGTTCTATTAAGGAAATCAGTCAAATCAAATCAAATCAAATCAAATCAAATCAAATATAACAGCAAGCTTCAGGTATGGACAAAAAAGGATTTTAAGATAGCATTAAAATCTACTAGGTCTGTGTGTATGTGTCTGTGTGTGTGTGTGTGTGTGTGTGTATTCTTCCTCCTGAATTCACTGGTATTTAACCTTGACTTTGGATGAGCCTTTTTTTATGTGGGAAATAGATTGACTGTCACCTTTGCACAAAATGATGAATGTGATCTGAATCTGAAAAACGATGAAATGATAAAATGTGTATGAGTGTATCTTTCCCACTGAGGTGTGCAGTCTGTTTATGTAAATCAGAACAGGTTGCCCGTCGTTCGTCTTGAGGGAACGTCTTGCCTTGCTCCTTTCTCTTTTCTTTTGTCTCTCCCTCTCTCCATGTTTGTTTCTGCTCCTGCTGCTGCTGTTGGCTCAGGGAGGGGTTCAGACCAGCAGACAGTCCTCTTATCTTATTGGCTCACGCCTCCTCTCAGCCTCTCCGTCACTGTAATGAAAAGGGGGAATTGAGCAGCAATGTGATGTCACCTCCCTGCACCCATTCACTCTTGTCCTCTCCCTGCCTCCTTCTCTCCTTGCTTTCATCTCCTGCGCTCACTCTGTGACTGACGGTGGATGGCAGGTCATGTGATCTTATAATACCCAGGGATTTTCTGGCCAGGCATGCTCCGTAGCTTCCTTTCCTCCCTCTATCCATCCCAGTCTGAGGAGAGATTGCCTATTATTGTCCTGCATCCAGCCGCTCGTTGGGGCTCTCCTTCTTGGAGGATCTATTGTTAGACGGTGTGACGTTCACCGTGGTTGTGACTGCAGCCTGAATGGACTGTTGGAGCAGTGTCATCCCAACACACACGGTGGAATACATGGTCACAGGCAGCAGGGGGACGTGGCAGCCTTTCTACATGTGACTGGTAAGTGACATGCTTGTTGTGTGTGTGTGTTTGTGTGTGTGTGCTTCCCTCTGTGCTCTAACTGAACAGCTCTGCTTTGGCATTGATATTTAATCAAATGATGATTAAATGGTTATTGGTTGTTGATTTGTATGTGGTGCACCTATCTTGTATTGACTTTGCACCTGCTGTTCATTCAGGCATTCGTTTTCTGTGTGTGTGTGTGTGTGTGTGTGTGTGTGTGTGTGTGAAGGACTCAGCCAGCCGAAGTGTTTAGATAAGGCTGTCTGACAGCTGGGCTGATGTGTTCAGGAAAAGTAAT